>LOEQ01003262.1:217077-266097 GCA_001685075.1 Bramus lutescens | reverse complement strand
CACCATCACCAACCACAACTATATACCACAAAAATAATCACTACCACTACCACAACAAACTAGTAGGAATAAACTATCATTTGTCATTGATACCTCTCAACATCAATGATTTCAATCCCCTAATAAAATGTCAGAGATTAACAAAGTGGTTGTGAAAAGAGGATCCATCCTTTTCTGCTGTATCCAAGAAACACATCTTAATATTAAGGATAGATATCACTTCAGGGTAAATGGATGGAAAAGGATATTCCAAGCAAATAATTAAAAGAAGCAAGCTGCTATAGGTATTTTAATATCTGACAAAATAGACCAAAACTAATCCAAAGAGATAGAGAAGGACACTATTAAAGGAAAAGTTCCCCAAGAGGACATTGCTGTTCTTAACACTGAAGCACGAAACAGAAAGGCACCCAACTTCTCAAAAGAAACATTACTTTATCTTGAGTCACATTTTAACTCTCACAAAATGATAGTTGGAAACTTCAATACCCCATTCTTGCTAATAGACAGGTCATCCAGCCAAAAATTAAACAGAGAAATTCTGGAGCTAACTGATGTTTTAAACCAAATGGACCTAACAGATATTTATAGAACATTTCACCCAAACACTAAAGAATATACCTTCTTCTCAGCACCTCATGGAACTTTCTCCAAAACTGATCACATATTCAGACTTAAAGAAATCCTCAACATGTGCAAGAAAATTGAGATAACTCTGCATCCTATCAGACTACCATGGTTTAATGCTAGATAACAACAGTAGAAAGCCTACAAACTCCTGAAGAATGAAAAAAAATCTCTCTAATGAACTCTCTACAAAAATAAATCCATGTACCTGTGAACCCCTGACTTTTAATAAAGAAGCCAGAAACACAAACTGTAAAACAGACAGAATCTTCAACAACGGTCTGATGAAACAGGATGGCTGCACATAGAAGGATCCCAATAGATTCATACTTATCACCTTGCACAAACTCAACTCAAAATGAATCACAGCCCTCAGCGCAAAACCAGTTGTAGTGAATCTGATAGAAGAGAAATTGGGGGCTAGTCTTGAACTCTTTGGTACAGGAAATGAGTTTCTGAACAGAGCACCGTTAGCATGGACATTAAGATCAACAGTTAATATATGGGAACCCATGAAAATTGAAAGCTTCTGTAAGGAAAAAGACATAGTTGTTTGGACAAACTGGCAGTCAACAGAATGGGTAAAGGTAATTACTAACTACACTTCTGATAGAAGACTAATATCCAAAATATATAAGGAACTCCAAAAGTATATATCAAAAATAGCATAAGTAAAAATAACACAAGTAAACAATGGGGTATCTATGTAAAAAGAGAACTCTCAGTAAATGATGCTCAAATGGTTGAGAAACACATACAGGAGTGTTCAATACCCTTAGCCATCAGGGAAATGCAAATGAGATTCCATATTAAACCTGTCAAAGTGGCTAAGATCAATAACACAAGCTCATGCTTTCTAGGACATGGAGTAACTGGAATCTTGTATAGTAACTTTGGAAATCAGCCCAGCAGCTCCTCAGAAAATTGGGAATTGATCTACTTCAAGATCCAGCTATACCACTACTAGGCATATGCCTGAAGGATGTTATCTATGGCCTACCATAGAGACATTTGCTTAACCATATTCATTTCTGCTCTAATAATAATAACCAGAAATTGGCAAAACCTAGACTTTACTCAACAGAAGAATGGATACACAAGGAAGTATTAGCACTTTAAGAGAGACAGAGAGACACACAGACACAGAGAGAGAGAGAGACAGAGACAGAGACAGAGAGAGAATATGGAGGAAATATAGGGAGAGACATCTAAAATTAAGAACCATTTAAGGGGTAGTTTGGAAAGGTGATACATTAGAAGCACATTAGAAGCTTCCTAAAATATGCTTAAATATGAAGTTGAACTAAATTAAATTGCCAAATAATGGGGCAGAAAGTGTACTAACTGCTCATCTCTTGTTACCAAATGAAGCTTCCAGTACCAGGATTCAGTTATATTTAATCGAGTTGTTGCCTAATGCGGACTCTGGGAATCGCCAATCAATCAGGTTATTGCCAACACTATCGATTGCTTTTAACAAAGTGACAGCAAGGTTCCATTGCTGAATACAACACCTACAGAATTCATAGAACATGGGGAAATTGACCTTTTGTCTTTACTAACCTTCAACTGAATATTGTAGTGTCTTTGGCACAGCAAGCTACTTTGCAGATGACCCAAAGAGAAAAGGAAACAAAAAGCCAGCTACAAACCCTTTGATCTACATTAGTTTCCTGCTGTAAGATAATGCTAGTTCAATGGTGGCACAAAGATTGCGGGAGCAATCAACCAATGTCTAATTTGACTTAAGGCCTATTCCATAGATGGACCCATACTGGACAGTGTTTGTGTGGCCAAGAATCTGAGATTACATAGCCCAGGGACCTAGGGTGAAACCAAATTCTACTTTTCTAAAAGAAAAAAGAACAAAACAAAACCAACAAAAAACATTACTCATACTGATTGCTGCTCTGCTCTACTATTGATCAATGCCTTGCACAGCCATCATCAGAGAAGATTCCTCTTTCAAAAAGTTGGAATAAATACAAAGACACTCAGTCAGACATTATGCAGAGAGTAAGAGACCTGGGAACACTCAGCCTTAAATGGGATATCTTCATCAAATCCCTCTCTTCAGGGCTCAGGCAACTCTACAAAAGAGGAGGCACAAGGAGTTTCAGAGCCAGAGAGGATAGAGGTCACCAAGAAAACAAAGCCCTCTAAATCAACATGATCGAGGCTCAGATGAATCAGAAAGACTCAGGCAGAATGCACAGGGCCTGAACTGATCCAGACCAGGTTCTCTGAGTATATATGACGGCTTTCAGTTAAGTTTTGATGGGATTATTGAGTGTGCGAGCAAGTGGGTCTCTGATTCTTGCGTTTTCTCTAAAGTGCTTTTCTTTCTCTCTTGTCCAATTCTGATATATTAGATTTTATATTAATATGTTTTTTATTATTATCCCTTAGAAGCCTGTTTGTTTTCTAATGACAGGCAGAAATTAGTGGATTCTAATTGGAGGATAGGGAGGAACTGGGAGGAGTAGAGAGATGGGGAGCTATAACCAGGATATAGCATGTGAGAAAAAGAATTGTTTTCAATAAAATGAAAAAAATATGCAACTCAAAAAAATAGAAGGAGTTTCTAATTTTTCTGTCATCGCCTTTTATTTTAATTCTGCTTTTGTCAGGGAACATATTTTCTATGATTCAAATTATGTTAAATTTCACGAGTTTGCTTTCTGGCCTGGTGTTTGGTACATTTTGATGTGTTCTTGTGCTTACATGAAGATGTTTGCTCTGGGGAAGAATCTGTAAATAAGAGTTTGGTCAAATCAGTTGTCAGTGTTTTCTGGTCCTGTTTATGTTGAAGGCCTTTTGTCTCTACTTGTATGGGTGATGGAGGGAAGCGATGACATCTTCATTTGTAATTGTAGATTTTCACTTTGCAGTTCTGTTACTTTTGTTTTGTGTTTATTGACAGTTTTTTGTCGAGTGCTCAAATTTAGGATTTTACATTACCTTAAGATTTGAAAAACAATTCCTTAAACTTTGTGTATTTTTTTACTTTATTCCTGAAATTCTTTTCACCCTAAAGGGCTTCTATGATAGATAGATAGCCACTCTCTCTTAAGGATAGAGCTATGGAGATAGAAAGATCAAGTAGTCATACTAAGAAATAGACTGGAGACACAAAAGGCATTTTCTAATTCTACACCCATGCGTTTTTTTTTCAATTATGCAGTGATAACTACTTTAAAAGCCTGCTACACATTATTGTGCATAATTTACCTTTAAAATGATGGCTCTGCAGAAGAACAGGTAATTGCTTCAGTTCTATGAAATTTCAGTGCTCTCTTCCATATGAGCAAAAGAGACTCTCTGAATACATAATTTCAAAACTTGCTGAATTGACAGAGGGATGATGGAAGTAGCCAATATGAATGCTTTTTAAAAATTGATGGAAAGGTAAGGAAAGTGAAGGTGTGAGTTGTCTACAACAGAACCCAGGAGGGCTGATGAAAAATCAATGATCCCAGCAGGGTTACCAAAGCCCAGAGTAGAGTGCCTGTCATAATAGTACATTTGGTCCTTTAGTGTTGTCTAGGCAACACAGACATCTGAGGGTTTACAGTTATCTATGCCAAGTGCCTCTATTTTGTCACAAGAAAAATACCTAGTGGGACTTGTGGGCCTATCTTTTGGCAGCAGCTATGAGAAACACTGGGAAATATACATGTTTCAAATATATTACTTAGAGAAAAGTTAACCCAAAAAGTGCAGCTAAAGGATGCATTTTTGACAACATAATGAATGCACTTTTTATTAAAGGGTGTACTGCCTAATTTTATGTCAACTTGACACAGGCTAGAGTCATCAGAGAGGAGGGAGACTCAACTGGGGAAATGCCTCCACGAGATCAGACTTAGGCAAGCCTGTAGGCCATTTTCTTAATCAACAATTGATGGGGGAATGCCCAGTCCATTGTGGGTGATGACAAATATATATATGTGTGTGTGTGTGTGTGTGTGTGTTTTCCAGTGGCTTCAGTATCACTGCTGAGTTCTGAGAAAGTATGAATCTCTACACAGTGCTACAGTCTCAGCTTTGTTTCCTGCCAACTCTTGCTCACTGCACTCTGTGTTCCCATCTCTTCTGACAGTTTCCCAGGAAGTTGTGGAGCAATGCACAGGCAGTGGAAATCAGTTTTCCTTAAAATTTTGTTTTTATTCATTGTCTTAGTCAAGGTTACTATTGCTGTGATGAAACACCATGATCAAAGCAACTTGGAGAGCAAAGTGTTTATTCAGCTTAGACTTCCATATCACTCTTCGTAATTAAAGGAAGTCAGGACAGAAACTCGAACAGAACTGGATCCTAGAGGTAGGTGTCAATCAGAGGCCATGGAGGAGAGCTGCTTACTTGCTTGCTACACCTAGCTTGCTTTTTTAATAGAACCCAGGGCCACCTGCCCAGGAGTGTCCTCACCCACTGTGGGTTGGGCATTCCCCCATCAACTGTTGATTAAGAAAATGGCCTACAGGCTTGCCTAAGTCTGACCTCGTGGAGGCATTTCCCCAGTTGAGTCTCCCTCCTCTCTGATGACTCTAGCCTGTGTCAAGTTGACATAAAATTAGGCAGTACACTCTTTAATAAATGTGCATTCATTATGTTGTCAAAAATGCATCATTTAGCTACACTTTTTGGGTTGGGTTTTCTAAGTAATGCATCCTTGTGAATTGCATATTGCACATATTTGTAGACATGCAAGGAAAAAACAGAAATATTAAGAATTTGAAAACTAGGAAATTTTTGCATTTTTATTTTTAAAAATTTATGCAGTATATTTTTATCATATTTTGTCCTGTCCCCTAAGTCCTCCCAGATTCTCACTCTCCATATCCTTCCAACCTCAAGTTCTTTTCTCTCAAAAAAAGAAAAGAAAAAAGTCTCTAATAACATGGAGTCTTATTTGTGTTGGCCAGGTACTACTGATCATGGGGCCTGCCCTGGAGTTTGGTTGATATAGTCATTGTCATACCTTGTGAGAAAACATATTTTCTCTCTCCTCCTAGTTATTTTATGCAGATCTCTTCTTGGCTATGGGTAGGACTTGGTGCCTACTTCCTCTTTGTGCAGGCTGGGATTTTGCGTTACTTGAGCTTGTGCAGGTCACAGTGTCTCTAAGTTCATACGTGCATCTGCCCTGCTGTGCCTAGAAAACAGGCTTTCCTTGGCGATGTCTGCCACATCTACTCTCACAATCTTTCTATTCTCTTCCGCATAAATCTTGGGCCTTGACGGTAGAGGTGTGATAAAGGCATCCACTCAGCATTTCAAAATCTCTCACCCTTTCCATGTTTTCTATCTGTCTCTGTGTTACTTATCATCTGCTTCTCTGATGAAGACTGAATGATACACTGATCTATGTGTTTAACACTAGGTCATTAGGAGTTGTTTTACTGCTATGTTCACTGAGCAGAATAATCACAATCAGCTTTCCTCTGGGGCCTATCACCTATCTAGTCTGAGGTTCTCGACCTCATTAAAAGAATCAGATATGGGTTCCTTCTCATGACATTTTAAAAGAGCCTTTTTGTCACACTTTATCTTAATTAACATATGTCGAGATAGAGGAAGCTCATTTCAGTAAACTGTTCTTGAAACAACTAATTATTGTAGAAGTGGGTCTTAACACCCCAGTCTCCAGATTGTTAGCCTTCCAAATTTTATGGGCTCATACATTTCTTATTTTTAATTCCTTAGCTGAATTTTACTCTTATCTACAGAGAAACTCATTTCTCCACTTTACATTAAAGCTAGAATTATGTAGAAGCAAATCACGCAAAAGAGACAAAGAAGGATAAGTTACATGACCCTAAAGATGCATATATCAAGGAAATCATAATTTAAGTTGTCCCTGGCCATATGCATACACGATTTGGTCCCATGTGTTTACAGCTATGCAATCTCTAGTTGACACTGCATTTTTAAAGTTTGCACTGTTCAAGAGTAACATTACTTATGATTTTGAGAACATAGGTATAAAATATTTAGGTTATGTCTGATCTGAAAGACTATAAAAGTAGTTAAATTGTTGTTTTTTTGTGGGGGCATGTAGCTACCCCAACAATTGTCCTATCTTAGGAATAATGGTCTTGTACCACTCTCAGCACTGGGGTCCTTCATCTGATGCTGTTCGTGATGTACCCTCAAGCGCATTGTCCCACATGTGAAGCAAGTTTTAATGTATTGTGGTAATAGGAAAGTCATACTCATAATTTTGCATTATTAGCAGGAAGTATTTATATTTGTTGCTTATTACTTCCTATGAGATTTAACAGAAAAATAGAGAATACGATGGGAATAACTTCCTACATTTTTGCTAATGACTTCACATTTTAGAGTATCTGAAATGGAGAAGCTCAAGTTTTTTGACCTGAAGCAATAGCACAGCACAGAGCTCAGCTAAGTGCTTTCACTCAGGGATCAAAACCTTAAAGACATCTTTGATGTTGGCTTATTCACTGAGGTATACAGAATACTGCTCATAGCAATGTTTATATCTCAGAATGTGTTATTGAGGTCCACACCAGCCTGCAAAAATAATTTGCTAAATGCCTTTGATCATTTTCATATGTTCACAATTTGAGAGAAATCATATCTTTCCATCATTTCCCCCAGCACGAATTAAGATCTTTCCACTAAACTTCATAAATGACTCTTGATTTATTGAGCTACTTTTTAACTATTAAGGAAACTTTCAATGCCCTTATTTTCTAATGCCTTGGGATCTTAGTTGCTGAAAAAAGTTCTTCAGTTTGCCACGGAAGGCTTTTAAAAGCATGCATTATTTTTGTGAAAAGTTGATTCATAAATTGGTACACTGATCAGTTATTTTTAGATCTCACACCACAAATTAAACTTACCCTCTCTCATTTGTAAGTTCTAAAACTTCTGATGGTTTAGAGAAGACTTCAATGATAATATAAGAATGATGAGAGAAGTAGTAAATGGTCTACAATTATTAAAATATAAAGGTATTGTTGAAACTTGCTTTCAGTAAGAGTGAATTAAAATTTATTATTTTTGTTGGAAAGAGAATGTTTAAGATTATCCATTGCTAATTCATATGCACAGTTATGTATTTAATCAATATCAGATACATAGATTATTGTAAAATAAAAGCTTATTTGACGATAACGCCTTCGAAATTAAAACAACTTGCTCAAGTTGTTCAGCACTCTATCTTTTCTTCCTGAAATCATTTATATAGATATTTGTGTGGATAAAATGACCCAGGATTCCACAAATATTTGCCAACTTGTGTGAGAGATAGTGAAGTCTTAATAGAATTTGGAGGTAGTATAAATAACTAAAAATCACAATTCCCTGTTGTTTTTAATTGCTGATTTTTGAAGTGCTTATTCACAATTAAATGATTGGACCCTAGATCCAGTCAGTTTCTTATTATATACAAATATCACTAAAACAGAAATGCATAGCAACAGGCTTTCCTCTTTTCTAAAATATATTTTTATTAGTTCTTTATTATTGTGTGATGGGTTTTGATCTCATTTACCCTCCCTTCCTCAACTTTTCTCAGATTCACCCCTTCTTTCCTTCCTGCCCAGTGTTGTGTCTTTTCTCCCAATCAAGGCCAATTTGTGCTGCTCAAACATTCTGGGATGTGTGGTTTTCTACTAGAGCATGGTCACCTGATATAGTTTTAGAGAAACAACCTTTCCTCTCCTAGCTGCTGACAATTGCCAATAGCTCCTCAGGCTGGAGTAGAATTTCATGTTCACCGTCCATTTATATATTGCTATTTATTCTGGTTTGGGTTTGCATAGATCTTGGGCACACTGTCACAGGAGTTGTTAGTGTTTACATCTAGTTGTCCTAGAGTGTCCAGATGATGTGCTTCTTTTTCATTATCTACCACCTCTGGCTCTCATACTCTTTCTGCCCCACTTTTGCAGTGACCATTGGAGGAGTGTCCGAGATGTATACGTCCCATTTAGGGATGAAATTCCACTGCTCTGTTCTCTGTCCCCGAGCCAGTTTTGTGCCTCTGTGTTGATCACAGTCTACTACAAAAAGAAACTTCTGTAGCGAGAGTTGAGAGATGCCTTAGTCTGTGGGTGTGGAAATAAGTCATTAGGAGTCAGGTTAACATTATATCCATTTATCAGATTACTTTCTGAAAGTGAATTGAGGGAGAAAGCCCATGTGATGGATGAGATCACCTTGCTGAGGAGATGAAGCAATACAGGTACAGCCTCTAATTTTGTTCTCAAGGATTTAGAAAATATCAGAACTTTAATAAGGTCCTTTGCCTGCACAAGCTAAAACACATGAATTGAATGCCATCTTAATTAAATAGTCATGATAACAGGAAAAGGGGGTTTGTAAGGTATTCATAAAACAGTATTCAAAGACACACAGTGTGCTCATGTGATCCTGCCTATATGAGACTTCCAACCCATATTTATTCATGTATCTGTCTTCAGGAAAGTTGGGTGAGTCAGATTAATGTAATTTGTAGCCACAGTCAATTAAAAACATCGTCCAATTTCTATGTTGTTCTCTACTTCCATGCTAACAAGATGAATTCCCGTTTCAGGTGTGAGTTGAATTGGGTTGGCCTGTCTGTTTCCAAAGGGAAGATAAGTTGCTTATCAGGCATGTGGTTAAGTTTACTTTAGAAGTGTTAAAAACATGAGACATTTTGGTAAGATGGCAATGAAAAATCTTCTATCGAGAATACATAACATTCTTGAGAGCTTGTGGAATTTGTTGTTCTGACAAATAGTACATTTTTTTCATAAAAATTTAAGTTTAAACACACATGCACACGCACATACACATACACAACATAAACATAGTAAAGGGTCCTAATAGAGATGAAATAGTCTAAACCCGATGCTAACTAATTTTTATTTTTTTCTAAGTAATAATATATGTCCTTTTATTATAAATTCAATATTATCAACTGATTCATGTAGAACACGTTCATTGACCTGTGCTGCGCCATTGTCTTTATAACTAACCAACGGTTGCAAATGAGTGTAATTACATCATAAATTACAACGAATTCATCTTGGCTAATATTTTTGTCTGAATTAATGGATAAGAAGTAATCAATACAGTGAAGGCATAGTCCAGTATTATATACATTTTTTATTTGCATGAACAATGTCATAGAATTGGACAGTAGTTTTAAATACCAGGATGGGGCTTTCTCAGTTTTTTTCTTTTCATTTTTGCATTATTCCCAAGTGGTTATGAAAGCATACATTTACATTAATACTAACCAGAATCATTAATATTCCAGTTATTTATTTAAAAAAGAATATAAAGAATATGTAACTCTCCTGCTCTAAAGTTCTTTTGAAATGAAGGTTCAATATAAAACGCTCTCATGAAAGGTGTGAAGATGTCATAAACACATTCCACATCACAGTGTTTATCCCACTGTGCTTATTCCACCGTGTGTTCATTCCACTGTTGTTGGCTGTGTGTCCTTTATAAACCAGGTGCTGGTCCACATGTTTGGTTGTGAAGGCTCAAAGAAACTGGAAGAAAACTGGCTTTGAATATCTCCAGAGTTTCAAGAATAACGTTAGAAGGGGAGACAGGAACTTTATTTTTAAAGCTTCTTTACAATATATTGACTGAGAGAAAGAAAGAAATGGCACATTCATTTTCACTCAATAGGAATTCAATAGTTTATTAGACTTTGGATTTGCTAAATTAACCCTTTCTGAGATGAGGTGATTTCTGCTGCAAGTAGGGTGGTGTTGGCCTGCAGTTACAGTTTGTTCTAGCTTCTAAAATGTCAATATGCGATTGAAGAATTGTGAATATGTCTTTTGGCCTGGAGTTCAATGCAGAGGCTCAAGGGGCTGTTTGTTCTCTTAGGTAAAGTTAGTTTATAGGGAGGATCCATTATCTCAGATCATTCTCCAAATGGAAAAATTAATAGAAAGCTGCCAAGCAAAGGGGGAATCTTCCACTTATACCCTAGGTATGGGGCAGGAGGAGCTGAGGGGAAAGGCTGTTTGGGGAAGCTGATGGGCAACCATTCCATTGTTTAGTCTTATACTTGGCATCGTCATGAGTCTACCATTGTCTCAGCAATAGATTGACATCTGTCATTACTTAAAACTTCTACAGCAGAGAACATGAATACCTCATTGAGGGTCTTCTTTACCCTTCCTAAATATGATGGTTTTTAAGAAGAGAACAAGTCAGTTGCAATCCCTTCTTTATGGTATCATGTCACAATCAGACCCTGTGTAAGTATCTAGTTATTTGATCATTCATGTTGGAACCTTAGTATGATAATGGGTATCTCTGACTCAATTCTAAGTAAAAGTCTTAATCATTTTAATCACCTCTAGTCATGTGGTAGTCCTCATTTTTTCCCCTTGCCTATCTCTCAAAAGGGATTGTTATATAAAATTTTATGCTCAACATGATTTTGCTCCTTATTTATTTTTGTTTTGATTTTAAATTATATTTTATTTTATTTGCACTTAAATTTAAAAGAGCATTTTGTTATTCTAATACATGGCTGTTTTGTCTGCATGTGTGTCTCTGCACCACAGGTATGATTGGTGTCTACAGAGTCCAGAAGAGGGCTTCAAATCCTCTGGGACTGGAGTCATAGACAGTTATGAGCCACCCAGTGGCTGCTGGAAGTTGAACCTGGTTCCCCTGGAGAAGCAGCCACTTCTCTTAACCTCAGAGCCATCTTTTTGGCCTCTCTCTCTCTCTCTCTCTCTCTCTCTCTCTCTCTCCTCCTGTCTCTCCTCTCTCTCTCTCTCTTTCTCTCTCCTCCTCTCTCTCCTCTCTCTCTCTCTCTCTCTCTCTCTGTTTCAAGAGTTCTCACCCATGTATTGTAAATCAATATATTGCTTAGTTTGGCTTCAATTTCACACTTTATAAAAGGGCCTTGGGTGTTCATGGTTTTCTGAATTTGGCTTTTGGAATTCATCCTGAGACTCGCCTGCAGTTTTTCATTGAGGACAGAAATATAGCCTACTCCAAACCTCATTTAAATTCTGAAGTTTCCTCAACACAGGACAGATCTCTGCAACCTGTGAAGCCATCCCTGCTGGATACTTTGTGAGCTCCTTAGAGCTCCTGCATCAGGGTCTGCCCTTAGATGTAGTACCCCTACTTGACTCACATTTCTGAGATTCTACTATCAGCAACGTTACCTGAGGCTGAATGCCAAAAATGTAGCTAGACCATCTTTCATAGAGGTCACGGGGTCATTGAAATCTCTCAAATATTAGAGAACAGTTGCTTTTACTCTGGCCCTAGTCCCATCTCTCATACAGCATGTAGCCAATTCAACTAAGATTTGCCTGAAACATCTCTAGAAGGACAAGGGCAACTTCTTGATGTTCAAATCCAGAGACACACATCTTACCCATTTGAAGAATTTCCCTAAGCTGTGGGAGCTCCTTCCACTCCTTCAGCCAATAGCCTTTAAGATACTAGTTCACTTGGGTGTGGGCTCTTATACCATAAATGCAGCTACTAAAGCCTTCACTAGCTACCTTGCTTCTGGCTCTCACTTCTTGCTGCTAGACTCTGTTCCCGTCCCCCGTTTATGCAGAGGACTGTGATCTAGGACAGTGATCTGTAAGTATCCCCTAAATAAATTACCATTTATTATACGTAATTCTGAACTAATTTTGGATTGTTTTGTAACTTCCACCATCATCCCTGGGTTCTCTCTGTGTAACAAAGGAAAATGTAAATGTTTGTCTGTGCGAAAATTGGGCTCACCTTCCTTTCTTGCAAGAATTCCCAATCTTTCTTGGAATCTTTTCCATTTTACTATAGACACAGGGAAGAAGCGGTTCTCAGCCCTTTTCAAGGGGAGGAGGGAAGGCATGTCATGGCATTATCTTGTAATAAGAACTGTTTCTACAAGGTAAATATCAGACCAAGCAGCTCAGGCCAATTATGCAATTTTCATTTGCCTCCTCCTTCCTAAGAAAGTACTACTGCTCTGTACCAGCTACCATGTTTATCTTAGGGACCTGAACAATTATTTTAGAGTAAATGGGAAAAATGTCAAAAGCTGGGGTCAAGTATTGATTATCTTAGTAGTAGAGTTAAACACAGGTAGGATGAGATCATTGTTTTCTATTTAGTTCAACTGAATTGCATCACTCTGATTATTATGCATTGCTTCCTGTAAATTGAAAAGCTATTTTGGGAAAAATGAAAGTCAAATAGAGTTAGTGGGGGAATTTTTAATAGGTAGGTAGCCAGTCTTCCAATGGGCTATTATATGAGTGTGTTTCCAGAGCATCTGTCTACTGACATCACTTTTATCTGTGGGACCATTAATATGCTTTCAAATTTTGATCAAGTAATTCAAAAGCAGGAAGCTCTTTGCATTTTTCAAGGTTAAATCACGTTTTCTTGAACAATTACTGAATGAGCAAAGCATTTTATTATAAATAGAGATCCTAAACTATTTCCAGAGGAATCCGAATCAGTATTGTCTAAAGCTGACAAGGTAAATATGTTCCTCATTAGAGTGTTTTTTATATTTGTCTATGGGTAGAGAGTGACAAATTTACGAATATTATTCAATTACATGTAAAGGAGAGCCATTTTTGACTTTATACAATCAAGTGAGAATATTAAAGTGCATATGGCTCTATTGAAATAAAAAAGTTTTATTATGTGTTTAGAGATTGAAATTGGATGATTTTCTTCCTAAATTTAAACTTAGTCCCTTTTATTTCCTTCTCATACACTATGAAATGAAATCTATATGACACTATTTTGCTTAAGTATATTTAATTTTTGACATTCAAAACTAGGAAAAAGGATATAGGAGAGGGTGTTTTTGCTCCAAACTTTTTTGAAAGTCCAAGGTACTTTCCAAAGATGTTTCAAAGATGGAGATTTTAATGGATAGCTGTAGACTGATGAGGCAAAAATCCCAGCAGATGATATTGAATAAGAGGTAGGTATATGGTACCTTGTGCATTGTTGTATGTCAGAGCCCACTCCTACAGGAGTCAGCATGGGGTATCTGGGAGGGGACATGAGATTATAGGAAATGTTAGATTAAGAGAAATGAAGACAGAAATATAGAAACATAGGATAGATCAGGACTGAAGGTGAATACCAAGCAGCCCTCGAGATTATTTCTCAGCCAGCATATATACTAATTACATTCAAAAGGCAGAACAGAGAGCAGTACAGTCAGCTAACTACCTCCCTGCACTGTCCTTGGAAGGAAGCTCAAGCAGGTGCATTGTCTCATTCATCTAAACAGCTTTCTAATCGCTAAGTAGGACTGCCTCCGACTGGTGTATACCATACAGATTTTAATAGATAATGTGTTCTTTCATCTGGGCGAAATGTTATTTCTTAAGGACTTAATCAGAATTTTCTCACAACCCTCAAGGATATTTGGAGCAAGGAGAGCAGGCAATCTTCAACTCAAATGATGTCTTTAAGTCAGTAAAGACTCCAGATGGAAACTGAGTCACACGTGGGCTCCCACATTAGTGAGAGTGAGGAGATCTCAAAGCCACTCAAGTATCTCTCCATCATTCATGAGATAGTCATCAAAATGAAGTACAGAAAGCCAACACATGAACTGAAAACACTGAGGTCAGAGAAGAGATGTAGAACTGCCAACTATTCAAAGTGACTTAACCCTGCTTCTGGGATGAAATTAAAATTAAAAATGGATGGATGCTAAGGCAACATAAAACTATAAGAATTCATGGTATAAGGCCATGTGTCGCATCTGCAAAGCTTCTCTTGATAGCCGGAGGCAACTGTCACTCCATTTTCTTGTAATTATTGGCTCCTGTCACTTGCTTCCATCTGTGGTGACAGTTTTTTTATTCCATTCTATATCCCAAACTCCTAAGAGAGTTCTTAGAGTAAGTATATACTTAATAAATATTTATCAACTTCAATGAATAAATTAAAAATTATGTGTTAGTTTCAACTGAATAAACTAGAAAGGTTCATGACTCAGTTTTATGGTTTACTTTGCTGGTAAAATTGTGATCATTCTGAACGCCACCTACTTCCACAGGAAGGTCTATTGCAAATGCTAATTGCATGGAAAAAACATTCAGTAGCCTGAATCCATGTGGTGGAATTTTATTCAATGCTGCCTAAAAAAAAATTGACTCTTAGCAAAACTATGATTGTAGTTGTTTTATTTTGGAATTTTATGCCTACCCTCTGTAGCAATAAAATGGTACCAGATTCCCTTAAAATATAAAGTAAATGTAAAGATTAAATATTCTTTTGTCTTCTAAATATCATCTTTAAAAGTAATGTTAACACTTTGCTCTATTTATGATTTTCACAGCTTCCTAATTTCTTGAATGTCCATTATTTTCAAGGATGGAGTAAGCTGTCTTCATTCAAGTAAGGGATGCACTTACTTGCAAAACTCTGGAATCAATCTTGACTTACCCTGGAATTGGCTGCCTTAGCTGGCTCTGTGTATTCATCACCACACAGATTCCTGCAAAGGTTATTCTAGCAGGTTGGACAACTGTTTATTGCTCCAGGTTGAGCCTGCAGTTTTATAACTACATCATTTGACTACACATTTTTATTTCTCCAAGCTCTCATTTTTCCTGAGCATGGAGCTGTCTCTTGCTCCTTCTGTGTGCAATGAGAAAGCTGTCTCTGTTTCAGGGTGGGAAGCACATTCTGCCACCTAGTCAGCAGGACACTGGAAGCACAGCATTACAGATAAACTGCCATAGGTGCAGGCTGAAGAAGTCACTGCACGCTCAGCTCTGGGAAGTTGTCATCATTTGCTTTCTATG
Organism: Bramus lutescens; assembly: GCA_001685075.1. Classification (NCBI taxonomy): domain Eukaryota; kingdom Metazoa; phylum Chordata; class Mammalia; order Rodentia; family Cricetidae; genus Bramus; species Bramus lutescens. The sequence goes on along the minus strand of LOEQ01003262.1, from coordinate 250,684 downwards.
GCATCTGTGAGCTCTCCCTGGCTGAGTGTTGGTGCAAAGGCAGTCTGTCTGTCTCTCTCCTGTAGGCCTCCTGTTTACCCACAGTTCTTCTACTAGGATATAGAAATCTTTAGAATAAAGAATGTGCAAGAGGAATTTCTGTGAATGATTATGGAGTACTGAATGACAGAAAACAATGTAAACATAATTGTAAAGACTGGAGAATTTAAAATAAGAAATCTTTACTCATTATAAAATTATGGAGGAGCGCTAAAATGGCTTTGATGGCCAAATCAAACAGAAGAAAATCTTTGAAGATGAGGCTATTTCCCATCCCGAGCAATTTGTGTTTCCTGAAACTAAGGGAATATATCCAAGCAAATGTTTGAGGTATAAACGAATATGGCACAGATGTGTGGTTATTCCTATCTTTGACCTTGATCCTTTATAATGATGTGAGAATGACAGATTTTTCAATAAAAGAGTGATATATCCCTGAGGAAGAGAGGAGGGCTAGACTCCCCCAAAATTTGGGGAGAAGTCTATGTTCCGTAAGGAGTCATTGTGGAAGTTGAGCACAAGCAGAAGTGATATTAGCACAGAGGCCACTGCAACAGAGACTCACTAAACACGTTTTTCCCTCTAGTTTTAAATTTTGTTATACTGGGTTCCATAAGGGCATTTTCATACAAGTAGCTAAAGAGCTTGGAACAAATTCCCTTGTCTACCCTTCAGTAATTCTCTTTCATTCCCTTCATCCCATGTGTCTCCTTTGTTTCGAGATTTCACTTTTACTTACATGTATCTATAAATACATGATTTTATGCATCTATAAAAATGTAAGACCTAAAAATGATAGAGCAATGCATATTTCTCTTTTTGAGATTTTAATTCTCTTAATCTGATTATCCCAAAGCAACCATTTTTATTTCTTTATTGAAAATATATTTTTCCAATATGTTATATTCTAATAATAGTTTTTCCTGCTTCATCTCCTTCCATATTCTCTCCACCACTCCACACATTCAATTCCATGCCTTCTTTCTCTCTTTTCTCTCTCCCTTTAGGAAACAAATAGGCTAAATGAAAAACACCCCCCCAAAAAACCAGACAAACAGAAAAAAACAAGATAAAACATGAGAAATACCCATATAAGCATGTGCACAGTGTATACATGCATTCACAAATACACACAAACACACTAAAAATACAAAATCAGAAATCATAATCAATAAACAAGAGGCAAGTAATATAATAATGCCCAAACACAGCATAATGATACAAAATATCTCCAAAATTACCAATGAGTTTGTTTGTGTTGGTCATTTTAAGGGCATGAAGCCATCCTTAAGGGTGGCTCATATACCTAGTAAGTGTCCCACGTCTGACCTCTGCCTTCTTCTCAAACTACTATTGTTGCAAATGTGTAGTCGGAGGCTGCTTGTTCTTTTCCCAGCTGCCCAGACCCAAAATAATCACTCACAAACTATATTAATTAAATCACTTCTTGGCCAATCACTTAAGCATATTGCTAGCTAGCTCTTATATCTTAAAGTAACCCATTTCTATTAATCTGTGTATAGCCATACGGCTGTGGCTTACCAGGCAAAGTTCTGGCATCAGTCTCCTCTGGCGGCTATATGGTGTCTCAGTGACTCCATCCATTTTCTCCGAGCATTCAGTTTAGTTTTCCCTCCTAGCTCTATTCTGCTCTGTCACAGGCTAAAACAGCTCCTTTATTCATTAACCAATAATAAAGCAATACATATACTGAAGGACTTCCCATATAATCTTCCCTTTTCTGTCTAAATAAAAAAGATTTTAACTTTAACATAGCAAGATTGCATACAATAAAACTATTATCAAGCAAGAATTAAAATATTTAGTTCATTTACATCTGGAAAATTAAGGAAAATAATCTATCATCTATCTTCTTTTTGTGAGTCTAAAGTTTTATATCAATCTATCTTTTATCATAACTAAGGAAGAGTATAATTATAACTATATATTCTTCAATTCTCTCAAAGACCTCAGAAATACATATTACCTAAGTAAACAGGAAATGCATTGTAAGCAACTTCTAACACTCTAGAATTGACAGAGACATCCCGCTGCCTGAACAGTCACCCAAAGATCTTCTGTTTTATTGCAACATCCATCTTCAACCTACAGGCCCATGGTACCTGGCAGACTTTTCCATAAATCAGGAAATTTTAAAGACAGTTCCACCTATATTGGCAGTTTGTCATTAACTTTCTTCTGTGCAGACTCTTTCATGAAGCAGGAATCCCAAAGGATTGTTTCACCTTTATACAAGTTTGGCAGTCATTTTTCTGTGGGTCTTGCATGTCCAGTTCATACAGCATAACATCAAGCAGTCCAGGCATGAGCAGTTTCTTGCCCAAATGGCTAACAAACTCCATAAGGAGCCTCTTTGATGCCCATATTCCTCTTGAAGTAATTGGTGTTGCCAGGAGCAGACATGTCTCATTGACATGAAAAGTCCTAAGTTTTTAAAACATTTTAAACGGCATATCCTATTAGTCTTTGAAAGCTTTGGAGAATACCTATTGATCTGAAATATATCTCTGTATATCAGAAAGCCTAACTAATATGACTACAAGCTTGACTATTATAGATGATTATCTATTATCTATATTGATTAATTATACATTACATTTTAAAATGAGCTTCAGAAACACAATACCTTAATCAAAAGCAGAAATATGTATATATTATACATATATATTAAAACATTGACCTTATATTTGTATCAACAAACCAAGATCCATCCAAAGCAAAGAGTATTAATCTCTATAGCACATTGCCCTTTAAACAAAAATAAACATTTTTAAATAATCATTTAGGGAATTTGAGTGTATTTTTCTCCAAACTACACCCTGCTTTTGGTTGGGTGAAATATTTTCTTTTTGGGAGTTCATGGAGAGGTAGTCTTAGTCCATCAAACCACATTATTCTGGAAGGAATCCACAGTCTTTCATCCTCTGTGGAAACAAACGCAGAGCCTCTTTTCTGAAGCAACATATCCACAGACCCAAATTTTGAAGTAAAGATACCTTTAAAGTATAAATATTGGTTTAGCTTAGTAGTCTGTACAATGAAATGCCTCTCTGTACTTAGCTCATTTATAGTCACAAAATTCAAAGAAAACACAATAATATATATAATCCAGAATCTGTATTTTCCATATTTACATGGCTTACTTTCTTTGCTCCTTTAATTTATGAATGTCTGTATTCTATCTCTTTAAAGACTTTACTTTAAAAAAAACCATTTACTCTTTTTTATACAACTATTTTTTTCTTTTCTAAGTCCACATGCATTTATCCAACACGGTGACACATTTAGAGTCTTTTTTATCTGAATCTGATTTTATTGTGTATCTGTAATAATTTTCTGACCAGGAGCACTTTAAAAATGATAAGCATCTTGGTTGCCATGGCCCTAGATACTGGCTGTGCCTCTATTATGGCAGAGGTAGTTCACCATCAGCTCTGAGACTGCTGGCTGGGAGATGTCCTCACCACCTAATCTCTGGGTAGCTCCATGCAGCATATAAACCCTTTCATCTGAGTTAGCTAAATCTGCCATGCAGTGCACTGCACAGTCTGGAAATATTTCTGGGTAGGCAGCAGAAATCCACCACACTCTCCTGCCTATGCACTCCTAGCAGACCCGATCCCATCACCTTTCAAGGTAGGGAGTGCTGAGCCTAGGGCATAGTCTCAGCTGCTATCCTCCTAACCCAGATTGGGAACACAAGCACCCTGGCCCACAAACCCCATTCAAGTGCTCGGCAGCTGGTCCTCCTGAAAGAGTCAGAGATATTTCTGTAACTAGCATGAACCAGGAGCCCTTCCCTTAAAGAAACTATGTAGTACTTGCCACTAAAGGTGAGTCAGAAGATCTCATAAAGAAGCCATGTCTCTGCTTGCCACCAGAAAACAGAGCCTATCTGAAAAAAAAAATGCAGCTACCAAGAAGCTGCACTAAACTCTGTTCCTTTGTGTCTTTCCTTTCAAGCTCTCTCGGGTTTATGAGAATGTAGTTGCCCACACTGGGGTTCCAATTTGTTTGTTTCCCAGCTGCCCAGACCTGAAATAATCACTCAGAACCTATATTAATTAAATCACTACTTGGCCAATCACTTAAGCATATTGCTAGCTAGCTCTTATATCTTAAATTAACCTATTTCTATTAATCTGTGTATTGCTATATTGCTGTGGCTTACCAGACAAAATTCCTGGCATCTGTCTCCTCTGCTGGCTACATGATGTCTCACCTACTTTCTCCCAGCCTTCAGTTTAGTTTTCCCCACCTAGCTCTACTCTGCCCTATCACAGGCCAAAGCAGCTTCTTTATTCATTAACCAATGAAAGCAACACATAAACAGAAGTATTTCCCATACCACTTCTGAATGCATAAATGTACAAATGAAACCTGCTGAGTCTATTCAGTGCTGTTTGTATGTATGCAGTTTCAGAGAACATAACTTGTGATTAGATAAGTTAGAGGATTCATCCTTGGTAAATACTAATTCTTCCTTCCCAAGCAGACATTAGTTGCTTAAGTTCTTTGTGTAGGATAGGGTCCTTTGAAATTTCCCCTCCCACATTAGCATGTCTATTGGTATGACATTCTTTTGGTTTTGTTTGGGCAGCCATATTGCTGAAGTATCATGAGTGTAGCTTCCCTAAGAAGCACAATCCCACAGCAGACTCCATGGTCCTCTGCCTCTTAAAATCTCTCTGCCCAGCCTTTCTAGATGTTACTTGAGACTTAGGTGCATAGTTGTATTATAAGCATATCCACCAGGCTTGGGCACTGATTAGTTTTTCTTATCATTTTGGCTAGTTGAGGTTTCATGTAATGCTCTGCATCTGCTACAAAGAGAAGTCCCCTGATGAGGGGTTAGGAATCTACTTATCTGTGGGTATAATGCTAAGTACTTAGAACACAGTTAGGAAATACCCTGCTAAAAGTGATCGTGGTAGGTTCTCTTCTAAGATTCATGAACTTACTAGCCCCAGGGAGTTGGCCACATTTCCAGTACCAGTCTTGATTTCCCTTCTGTTGAGGTTGCTTCTCTTCCTTGGTAGCTTGCAGAACACATTCCTCCTTTTCTTCCTTATTAATTTTCCTCCATCATCCCCAATTAAAGTTCCCCTCATGCATTTTCCCATTTTTTCCTTTATAGCATCTGTATCTTGCAAGTCCTTTCTAGAGTTCCTTATGCCCTCATCCCTGCCTTGGTTCCTTTTTACTTTTACTGTTATTTCAGGTTATTACTTGAATTTGAAGACTTAGAGCTGGGAACCATAGATGAGAAAGAACATGCACTGTTTGCCTTTCTGGGTCTGGGTCACTTCATTCTATAGAATTTCTAGCTCCATCTATTTACTGGTAAAATTCATGAATTTGCTTTTTGCTTTGCAGCTGAAGGGTTTTCTAAAATCTGTATGCACCACGTTTTCATTATCCATTCATTGGTTGAAGGATATTTAAATTGTCTCCTTTTTTGGCTATTATGAGGAAAGCAACAATAAACATGGCTAATCAAGTGTCTGAGAAGTAGGGTGTTGAGTCTTTTGGGCATATGGCAAGGAATGGGATAGTTGAGTCACACAGTAGATTTCTTTTTAGCTTTTTTGAGTATTCTCCACAGTAATTCCAGAGTTGCTACACAGTTTGCAATCTTACCAATAGTAGATAAGGATTCATCATCCCCTATATTCTCGTCATCATTTGTCTGTCATTTTATTGATATTAATTAATTCTGCCTGTGTTGAGGTGAATTTTTATTTCCCTAATTTTCATTGCCCTGCATGTTAGTAAAGTAGAGCAATGCTTTTAACTATTTGTGTTTGATCTTTGGAGAGCCATCTTATCTATTTTTATCTATATCAATTGAGTTTCTTGAGTTTTACCTTTTGATGTATTTTTTCTGGTTGTAATACATTATGATTTATCTGTTAAATGTATAGTTAGCAAAGATTTTCTCCCATTCTACCAGCTGTGTCTTCATTTGATTGTTTTTTTCTTTTTGTGGAGAAGTTTTATAATTTTGATAAACCTATTTTTTGGTTATTGGCAATACTTTCTATGTAACTAGAGTCCTTTCTGGAGAACATTTGCCAATGCTGATGACTTGAAAGGTTTCTCTTACATTTTTCTTTACCACCTACAGTGTTCAAGGTTTTACATTAAGGTCTTTGACCCACTTGAAGTATATTTCCATAAAATTTGAGAGACACAGATCTTGTTTGATAAGCCAACCTTTGTTTTCCATGTTTAACATTGTTTCTTGATGATGCTGTCATTTTTCCAGAATATATTTTTGTCACCTTTGTCATCAGTGTGTCGCTTGCATCTGAGACCCCGATTCTGCTCTATTGCTCTTCATGTCAGTTTTGTTGGCAGAACCATGATGATTTTTGCTATGCTGTCTCTGAAAGATAACTTATAATCAGTTATGTTGATACTTGCAGAATTCTTCCTTTTGCTCAGGATTGATTTGGCTCTCTGGGGTTCTTTGTGCAACCACATGTGTTTTGACATTGTTTTTTCTATTTCTGTGAGTAATGACATTTAATGTTTTACGGAGATTGTATTCAAATCAACTAGTAGACTTTTCGGAATATAATCACTTTATGATATTAAATCTAAGTCATGAAGCTGGAAAATCTTTTCAAATTCTAATATGTTTTTAAATTCTTTATTCAGTGATTTAAAGTTTAAATTATAAAGATCTTTCACTTCCTTGATTAAGTTTATTCCATTTTATTTTATTTTAATTTATCTCTTTACCATTTATTTAGAATAACTGAAAATATAGGAAACAATTTTGAGTTGTGTACATAATTATCTGATGTTTTTAACTTGCAATTTATTAAAAAAAACTTTTCTCATTTTACATACCAATCTCAATTACCACTCCCCACTTCTCCTGATCTCCCCACTTTTCCCTCACCCCAACCCCTGGCAGTAGAACTTAACATTATTACTTGAACTGGCTTTTTGGAGCTTATTCTCTTTGGAGGGATACTTTGCTCAGCCTAGATATAAGGGGGAGGGCCTTGATCCTACATTGAAGTGATATGCTTGACTTTGTTGACTCCCTATGAGAAACCTTATCATTGTATTTTATATTATGTTTTGGAGGTTATTATGAATGAGAGTTTTACCCTCAATTATTTCACACTGTATTTCTTAATAGTATATATATATAGGCTTTTGATTTGGATTTTGAAGCCTGCTACTTTTTGGAAGTGTTTATCATCACTAAGGGTTTCCTAATGGATTCTTTAAGGTCTCTTTCTTATGAAACATACCTACAAATAGAAATACTTTGATTTCTTACTTTTCATTTTGTATTTATTTTATTTTCTTCTCTTATTTTACCGTTCTAAGTAATATTTCAGGTACTGTGTCAAATAAGAATTGAGAAAATGAACACCCTTATCTTATTCCTGATTTTAGTACAATAGTGGCCATAGATTTGTGGTCTATATCATTTATAATTTTGAGATTTTTACCTTTTATCTCGGTTTCTTAAAAGTTTTTTTGTCATGAAGGGTTATGAATTTTGTCAAATGCCTTGCCTGCATTCATTGAGATGATCATGTAGTTTCTGTTCTTGAGCTTCGTTTTGTGATGGATTTACTACCTTAGCTGATCTCTGTGTTTATTCCCAACATCTTGGGAATAAAGCCAACTTCATCATGGAAAATAGTTTTTTGATGTACTATTAAATCTTTCATGATATTTTATTCCATATTTTGGCATTGATTTCCACTGGAGATAGTTCTATAATTTTCTTTGCTATTTTTTGTCTTTATCTGAGTTTAATAAAAGGGTAATACTGGATTTTTATAAAACTCTCATAGCATTCTTTGCATTTCTGATTTATAAAATAATTTGCAAAGGATTTTCATTGGCTCTTCTCTAAAGATCTGTTAGAGTTCAGCAGCAACTCACTTTGACCCTTGATTATTTTTAGCTGCTGTATTTTTTTTGTTACTACCCCTGTTTCATTGCTTATTAGAATTTAATTTATTTATCTCACTGGAGTTTAATTTTAGTGGGTTATATGAAGGTAGAAATTAATCCTGTTGTTTAGATTTTTCCATTTAGTATAATATTTAGTGTAATATAATTAAAATGTATCTTGTTGATTTCTTGACTTCATTGTTATCTGTTTGGATCTTGTTTTCTCTTTTCTTTTAGCATGGATGAATTTGTCATTCTTGTTTATCTTCAAACAATCAACTGTTTCATTGATTCTTTGTATCTTTCATTTTAATTTCATTAATTTCTGCTCTGTTATTGATTACTTTTGCATCTACTGATTTAAGAATTGTCTTTTTTGCTATTTGAAGTTAATAAGGTACATATTATTAAGCTATTTATCTGATTGCTGTATGGTTTTGTACAGTAGGTATTTGTAAATGTGAATGTACACATTAGTACTACTTTCATTCCATGTTAGCATTGCTTTCATTTTATTCCATTGGTTCTGGTGTACTAGAATTGACAGGTGGATTTCTTTGCTTTGGGTGAGCTTATTTAGGTCATCGTGTCAATTCTTTCTCAAGAAGTTGTTTTAGAAAGATCTATAATAAATAAGACACATTATTGTGTTTCTTCTTGATGTCAGATATAAGATTATTTTTAAATTAAAAAATTAATGTTTAGGAGTGTTATCTCACATCTATGCATGTGTGCCACATGCATGACAGGTGCCCATGGAGGCCAAAAGCAGGCCCCCTTGCACTAGATGAATGTGGACTACCATGTGGTTACTGGGAAATGAACCCAGGCCCTCTCTAAGAGTAGCAAGTGCTCTTAACTATTAAGTCCTCTCTCCAGCCCTGATAATCTTTTAAAAACAGGAATTGTCTGTTTTTAGATTTATGAGATATTGTGCCTTCTATCTTCTATCCTTTTCAGTTTTTTTAAAATATGTTAACAAACACAATAACATTTGATAAACTGGAATGCAGCCCTGTGTGTTGTAATTATCAGTTGTGTTATTACTGTGTTCAGGTTTCTCTCTCTCCCTTTAAAAGGAAAATAGAACCATGGGATGATATACTACAAGGCTACACCATGGTGAACTTGAGAATTCATTTCTGTTACCATCATATGAATACTTAAGTGAATAAACAGAAGCTCTTACCTTCAACCCCTGCTAAAAATCATTTACATTATGCTCTCTGTGGTATTGTAGAAGATATGGAAAAGGGTACATAAAAATATTTGATTTTTGTGTCACAAGCTGACATATTTCATTTGCTCAGATGTTCTCATGATTCTGTGTCTTCAAAATGTAACTTTCCAAAGCAGATATCTTTTTAATTGGCTTTCACTATGAGTGCCTGTCACAAATAGTTTTATACATTGACATTCATTTTCTTTCAAAATTGTACTCTTATGTCAATTTTTAATTAGTTTTTTGATCCATTTGTTCTTCTCCAGTTACTCCAATTATAGGTGTAAGTTATGTCTAAAACAATCTATGACAACTTTCATTTATTTATTCTTTTTTCATATGTGTACTGAACCACTTTCTTTCAAATACACTCCTTATCAACCATTCAGTCTTCAGTAGTTTCAACTATTGCTGAGTATAATTTACTTTTGGGTTTTATGTTTATATTCTCTGCCTTCTTATGCTCTTTTCTTGACACATTCTAGAAACTTTTTAAAAAAATTTCAATCTATTTTTTACCAGATTATTTTATCATCTTTCTTTTAATTTTTTTTTTAAATTTCATTTTACATTTCATCCACAGTCCTCCCTCCATTCTTCCCCAACATCTGACCCCCAGCCTGCCTCCCATCCATGCCTCCCAACTGGTAAGAGTTCCCATGTCGAGTCAACAAAGTTTGGCACATTAAGTTGGGGCAGAGCCAAGTCCTTTCCCCTGCATTAAGGTTGAGCATGGCATCCCATCATAGGATATGGGTTCCAACAAGCTAGCTCATGCCCTAGGGATAGATCCTGATCCTACTGCCAGGTGCCTCACAGATAGACCAAGCTTCACAACTGTCTCCCTCATGTAGAGGGCCTAGTTCAGTCTCATGGAGGCCACAGTTGTTGGTGTAGAGTGCCTGAGCTTCCACGAGCTTGGTTCTGCTGTCTATAGATTTCTCCATCATGATCTTGACCTCCCTTGCTCATATATTTCCTCATTCCTCTCTTTGATTGGATTACTAGAGATCAGCCTGGTGCTTGGTTGTGGATCTCTGCATCTGGTTCCATTGGTTGCTGGATAGAGATTCTATGATGGTATGTTTTCTTGAACAAATATGTAAAAATTTAAAGAGAACTTTAAAACTTATGGGAGAAAACTCAAAGAGAGAGAAACAGCAGCAAATTTGAACATCAATCCAACTGTAAACTTCATTTAAAAAATAAAGTCAGGCTTCTGGCCCATTTATAGTTGGACTGATATTCAAAGTTGCTGGCGTTTCTCTCTTTTTGAATTGTCCACATAGTTTTTAAAATTCTCTTTAAAAATTTTACATATTTATCAAGAGAATATGTAGATGATTAATTAATGTCAGGACAGCAATTTGTGTTAACATATTTTCTGTTTCATTATCTACTATCCAAAGTATCATTTAATAAATAAAGTCAGGTTTTTGAGTACTTTAAAATACCTACCAAAGAGGTAAAATTTTTTTATCTTAATAATTGTTTTTCTCTATTCCATTAAATAATATAAATGTGTCTTCCTGGCTGAGCCACCTCACCAAAGCATTTGCATTTAATATCATCATGCTAATATTACATTTTAACTTATAAATATTAGAGGCATACAAATATTGAGATGCCACCTGTCATAATTTTGCTCGTTGACCCATCCGGGTATGCCAACTCCTGAGAATTTCCTTTGATCAGTTACCAATAGCTTAGCCTGTCCAGCTCCATTACCTACTTTTAGGGGACATTACCATTACCATAGTTTTCCGAAGGAATTTATTTTTGTTCCATATTTAGACTATATCATCAATTATGGCTTATTTTATGTGTAAGTCTCGGAGATGAGGCTCGTGACTAATACTTGGCAAGCCTATGCATTCTGTAATACCAGCAGTGGTTGGATTGTAGGAGAAACCATGTTGCGAACTGTCCCAATGAAAGTTGATCTTAAAATCATTATTGAAGCAAGTGGTAAAATGATCAGGTTTTGATTCTTAAGATATCCATGTATTAATATGTAGATACATATATTCATTCCAGAGTTCCTGAATTTTACTGATCAAAATCTGGAACATGCTATGAGATAGTTGAGAGGTTCTTACAGAACTGCCTTCTGATAAATAGTTTGCACTTTGCAAATTAGATAAAATCCAGAAGTACAGAACACTTATCAAGCAGTTTACTCATAGTTACCTGTCTTTTATTGGCCATCTTTCATTCGCTGTGACAATACTTATCATATAACCTAATGGAGGACTGGCTTGTTTTGGCTTACCATTTCAGCAACTTCAGTCTATGACTGCTCAGTCTCAGGCCTGTGAACTTGTATTGAGGCAGAACTTAATGGTGACAGGCACATGGCTGAACAACCACCTGGTGAAGGGGTATGGGATGAAGCCTGGGGTGGGATTTGTCCACAGAGGGCATGGGATGAAGCCTGGGGTGGGATTTGTCCACAGAGGGCATGGGATGAAGCATGGGGTGGGATTTGTCCACAAAGCGTGCTTCCATGGTCGATTTTCTTTCAATTCAGTCCCCTCTCCTAAAATGTCATCATCTCTCATCTGTGCAACAAATCACGAACAATGGATTACTATGTCCATGAGAGCAAAGTTGTGATGTTCTGATCACTTCTCTGGAGCTCCATTTTGGTCCAAGTTTTCAGACATGAACCGTTAGGGGACATTATGATCCAAATTATAACAACTGTTTAAATATATTCAGATTTGTTTTACCTTTGAGCAGAGAGTAGTCAGAGAATTGAAACAATACATTTACTAAATATTTTAAGGTTCTCTTAAAACTGAAGACTTCTATATTTTAAGTCTCTTTGTATGGAATACAATACTACAGAAAAATGCTTAGGCATAGAAATATCTTCTAGTTTCCCCATAAGTTTTTATTGTTAATTTATAGGTTAAAATATTATTTATGTCAATACATGAGTATACATTATTGGATATATAAATAATTGCATAGAAGTTATTTAAAAAGTCAATTGTGTTTTTATTAATACAGTTTTTCATTGTGTATATAAAAATAAATCTTTTATTTATCAACCACTAACCTACCTTTTAGAAGACAACTAAAATGGAGGATGCAACCAACTTGATTCATTTTCTGCATAAAATTATTGATCAAAAGTCAAATTTGTTTGTATGTATTAATTTTACTTTTTCTTGAAGACATTTATCACCATGAATCTACATACAATTAACAATAGTGAAAATAAAAGTTTTCAGGATAATCTTTTTTGTCTTTTAGACTATGTATTCTCAGATAAGTTTATAGTAATTGCATCAACACTTAATTTTTTATGAATTTGCTTTCATTGGGAGCTTCAAACATTGTTATATAAACTAACATAGTTAAATACACAGTAAAAACAGATAATCTCTTGTCCTTGATTTCACAGGAGAATACTGGTGTGGAAGACTTTATTTTTGATTTTGAGTGGTCATGAGAATGATTACTGTTATTTTTATAATTTATGTTTAAGTAGACATATAAAGTTATGGCTTTCTTCCGCATATGAATACTGACCTGTGGTACCTGAGTTATTTACAAAGTTGTATAATGCCTCTAGACTGTATAGAGGCAGCCTTAGGTGAAAGGGGTGAATACTTCAATAAATCCTTTGTTCCCCTATAACTTCCATTTCAAAGTTCCACATTCAGCATGTTACCATCTGAAAAGGAACCATCACCTCCTTAAGTCCACTGACTCCGAGAGTTCTAGGTGCATGGGGAACTTGCTTTTTTGGATTGCTTCTGATGCAGCTGCTAGATTATAAGCCCCTGGGATTTCTGCTTTGTTTTTGTCGGTCAACATGAGGTTTGCTTTGTTGTGACTTCTGTCTCCTGCAACATATTTACTGACGGATGTCAGCAGAGCTGCTCTTTGAACCCCTAGATCCTTGTGTACCTTCCTCTGGGAGTCCCTTTCTTTCTGCTCATGGCCAGAGTTTATGCAGCCTGGCCCGTGTTCCCCACCACATATTTTAACGGGCCATTCACTTTTTTTTTTAATTTTTAAATCTTTCTCTGGCTAGCTGTGTTTCCCTCCCAATCTCAAAGAAATAGTATTGGCTCAAAACAGTTTTTTATGAGGGCTGATGACTTGATCCTCAAGGTTACCAAGGTAGTGTCCTCCGCCTAGTCCCTCTTAAGATAGTAGTGTTGCCTCTGATCTGCACTGTGCACACACTTTCAGGATTAGTATACAGGAAATAGTAATTTAAAGATGCTCTTAATCTTGTACTTCTTTGTGTCTTCAACCATTCATCAATCCTATTACCCCTGTTGCTTTATTTATGTGTGCTACATTTTAAAATTAATATTGTATTTATTATTTGAGAATTTTTATACAATGTATTTTGGTCCTGCCACCCCTAAGTCCTCCCACATCTACCTCCTCTTTCCTAATCACCTAGTTTCTTATCTTTTAAGTTTTCTAAAGCCTATCCAGTCCATTCTGTGATGCTCAAACTGTTTTTGATTGTATACAAGCCTGTTCCATAAGATGGAAGCCATTCCTGGGTAGATAGGTCATATACCCTAGGGGACAGCCTATTGTTACTATTTTGCTAACTGAACATAGTTAGACTCATGTGCTCAGTGATGTAATTCTGTGTTGATAGATTAGCCCATCTCCCAACTCTCATCAGAAACGTCTTCCTTCAATTGATGCTAATTAACACAATGACTCATAACTGGTCAGGATGCAGAGAATAAAACACTGTGGAGTGCTTAGCTCCAAATGGTGCATCTCTGTTATCTCAAGGCTCAGGAATCATTGAGGAGGAAGGGAGGGAAAATTGTAAGAATCAGAGTTTCTAGATGACTATAAGGAAACAGTGTTAGGCTACCAAAACTGGGGAGCTGCGTAAGTGAACCCCAGTTGTTTCTATTTGTAGAGTTCATTTATTTACCTGTTTGCATTTTGAGAACATTTTGAATTAACATCCCCTGATGCAGGCTTTAAAACTGAATTATCATTTCTATATAAAACCTAACCTATTTTCTAAACAATAACTTTACAGTTTATGCAAATTATTTCCATCTAATCAGAAGTTATATTATCAGATCATGTGCTATTTAATGTTTAATATAATAGAAAATGTTTAATTTTATTTTGTGTTTGCCATAAAAAGCTAAAGTCATCAAAAGGTAATAATGTATATAATTTGAGTTTCACAATGACCCTGAGAAACATTCTGATCACTTCTTTAATATGTAGAAAACCTCATTTTAATAAAATTTTTATAAGATAATTTTGTTTGTCGGCAGCAAGAATTTGTTAAACCCACAATATGAACTATAATATCTACAGAGATTTTTTTTGTGCTTGATGTGTTATCTTTGGCTAAAAAAAATTGAAGTTATTCTTCGAGATTTTCTTTTTATTACAAAGAAAGAATAATCAAGCTGTGCATTCCCCCAAGAGCAATTGCTGTTTTCATGGGAAGAGATTTCATGCTGCCTAAAACCTCATTTTAAATGATATATATATTTATTGGAATAAATAATTAAATTCCAATTCAGGCAAATTCTCACAACTTGTGTTCTGCATAAATGTGGGGAAGGAGAGGTTTAATTTTACATCTCTGTGTAGAGTTATTGCACCAGAATATTTTTATTGATTTGATTTGGAAGCAACTACAATCAGGGACTGTCATTTAAATCAAATTAGGCTTATTAATAATGCTAGATTGCTTTCCTTGTGCATTTTCTACCCAGCACATTTTCAATAAGCATCTACCCTCTTTTTTTGTCTTGTATGAAGAGAGATCGTATTGAAAAAACGCCAACAGGATCAGAGTTGTGGAAACCTCACTTACTTTGGGAACATTGTATCATGACTCTTCTCAAAACAGTTAAAGTGAGAACTCTCTAAGCTGCCTTCCAGATTAGTCATTCTGTAACTGTCAAACTGCTCTATGCTTCTTTGGCAAATAGGCCCCTTAGCTTAGAGGCTTAGTATCTTATAACTGTGTTGATTTACAACAGTTGTGTAGATGTTTGCTTTTAAAATTCTATGGCAAACAATGATTATAATTCTAATCATCATAAAGATAAAATTCTTATATTATCATTATTTTAAAAGTTGTTTGTTTCTATTAAATTATATTTCAAATTATTTTGTTAATACAAATGAATTATTATTCATAACTGTGAATCTATTCATCATTTGTTCCTAGTAGAATCATACTGATTTTCTGATTTGGTTTTGAAAACTTAAGATATAGGACACACACACACACACACACACACACACACACACGCATGAGAACACCCATCCATAATAATAATAATAATAATGATAATAAATAAGTAATAAAGAAGCTATCAGTTTGAAAGTGGGGAGTCTGAAAGGTCGCAGTTGAGGGAGGGGTCTTAGAAGGGGTGGAGGGAGGAAAGGAGAAAAATGATGGAATTATATTTGAATTAAAATGCTTTTCAGAAGATTAAAGATTGAAACAAACAAACAAAATCCTCTCAAGCAATAACTGCTTATTTGTCTTGCTTCAGGATTATTCTTGTAAGATCTGTAGAATATATCATCTTAGAGAGAAGACAATATAAAAGAATACACAGTACACATTAATGCAAACCATATGCTCATTTAGATTTTGTTTTCAACCCAATCATGTGGTTTGGCTTTATATACTACTATTGACCTTAACAGGATACCTTATGATTCTGACAACTGCTCCCTTGTGTGATTCATCTTCCTAATGACACAACAAAATACATCACAGACGTGAGATCTTCCTTCCCTTGACCCTGAGTGGTGGGATGCCATCTCTGTAGTGAGTTCAAGTGAGCTATTTTCTTCACAGGCCTTCTAATTTCCTTGCAAAGAACTGTTTAGAATACGAATATTGTGGGTTATAGTTATAGCCATTGATATGCAAAGGTGTCAACATGAACATGGAAAATCAGAATCACACATCTCAAGATGCCCGGAGAATAGGTTTGGCAGATACTAAACATTATCGTAAAGATCTCTGAAGTGTTGACAACATCATGTAGATAATGCATGAACCTGAGCCAGCTCAGACGCTTCATTTTATCTTTGGCAATTTCAGTAAAGTAAAAGAGTAGCAAGAGAAATAAATACCAGTTTATTTCACTTGACCTGGTTTCTTCAGGCATTTTCCTTTGACTGACAATCATAACTTTTAAATTCCTTTTCAAGGGAGTGACATTTAGCATATTACTGGTTTGGATGTAATTTCTCAACAATATATTTAATTTTGTGTTTTCAAATGTAGTTTATTTAACTTCTTAGAACAAATCACCTCTGGCGCTTTCTAATAAACGCTGGTTGTTAAGAGAGAACGATTGTTGATATTCTCCTGGGACAGCAGAGTTTCTGTGTTGAATGCTTTTAATCTAAGAGTTTCACAATGATTTTATTAAATAAACTGCTCATGGTCTCAATCTTCATTGCACCTATTTAATTACAGTAATTGATGTCAAGGCTTACCAGCAAAATAACTGTACTATAAGATGTTAACAAAGACACACTAACCACTCAATTTAACACTTGTTAGAATACAAAGAAAAGGTGGAGCATGTTGAAGCTTGTACAGAGTCAACGTTGTAAGCAAGATAAGAGGAAGATTCACTGCTGGGTATCATGGCTCCCTTAGTGTTTTTAAATAAATTTTGAATAAAGGAAAGGATCAGGAAAATGATATAAAAAGGAATTTAGATACACAGAGAAACAAGTTCAAATTTAGAGTCTTTGGGGGAATTCATTTCTGTTGTAGTTCTAGTTCCTGGTTGTTTCAGCTAAAGAATTCTTCATAAGCCCACACCGTGTTTAGATTTTGCCAGAGTAAATTTGAATTTGAGTTCTAGGTTCAAATTTAGTATTTTAGAAATGAAAAAGTGGTCAAGGAATTTAATAAATTCATAACCAGGGAATGACATGAATATTTTGATGGATGATAAGTCCACAAGAACGTAGAGGGAAGGCACCCCTCTCACCGTTAGCTCTGGAGCCATGAATGGCAACCAGTGAGCACTTGAGAAAACATCCAGGACTTCTCTAGGCAACACTTATCACATACTCAAAATGTATTAGTCAGGCACACTTGAAGATATACAGCCTCTCATTTTTTAAATTAATCTCCATAGATTCACATATCTTCTTTATAGAAAAGTTAATGTTAATGTGACTTTTAAATTTTTGAACAATAAATTTCCTACTTTTTAAAAAAATTTCCTACTTTGATGTGCTCTCCTTGTATAATACAAAACAAATGATATCTGAAAACAAAACATTTATTGCAGTCTGATTATTACTTCATCGACCCAGTAAATATTTTGATGATGGATATATTTTGAAAATTCAAACAGTTTCCATGTATCAAAAAATATGAGGGAAAACATTGAAGTGGATCGCCTGTAGCTCATCACAATACTTAATAATATATTTCAGGTCTATCTAAAATAAAACCTATGCGAAAACAGACATAATGCTTCACATCCGTCCATTCCCTGGAGAAGAAGCCTAAACTAAACAACAGACCGAACGTTTACAATTAGGAAATGGATAGAATGTGGCTATAGTCAGATTTGAAAGTGACAAAGATGCAGCTATAAAACTCCATTTCATAGAACAGAAAAGAGCAGAAGCTCCTGCTGTGGGAGCTGCACATCTGTTAGTCATGTGCTCCTGAGTGAGGAGGGGGAGGGACTCGCAGAGCAATCCACAGCTGTAGAGGATCATGGTCCTCTGCGCCTTGCTTTTCCACTCTAGCAGTGATTTGTACTAACGCCCACTTACATTGATCTCCAAATTTCTCATCAGATTTTTTCTATTTCTCATATAATTTATTTGTGTGTATACTCCTCCTAAATGTACAGAAGAATTTTAATGCTAAAAGATTTACTTGTGCTTAACAAAAATTCATATTATTCATAATCTTTTTGTTTTAATTGAATGTGAATTAAATTATACTTATTGTTTGATCTGAAATGTTATGGGTGACATTTATGCTATTAGAGGAATGTCAAGTATTTCTGTAATTTTTTTAAAGATTAGAATTTTGGAGACAGGCATGGGAACATATACCAGAAATACCAGTACTTAGGAAGCTAAGGGGGAAAAGATTGATGCAGCTTCCAGGCCAACCTTGACTACAGAATGAGACTCTGTCTCAAACAAAAGGATGAAAGAAGGAAAGAAACAAAGAAACAGAAAAGAAAACAAGAGCCAAACAAACAAAATACTATACTGGGTTGAGGGATTTGTGGTAGAATAAAAACTTTGCTTACGCCGGGCACCTGGGTTTGATCCCCAACACCAAGTGAACAAATTTCAATATTGGGCTGAAGAGAATGGGTAAAGACACTTGCTGCTAACACGGACTACTTGAGTTCAATCCCCAAGTCTCACATACTCCTGCAAATTGATCTCTGATGGCTTCCACATGTGTGCAGTGGCATGCATACATTCGGCACCCTCCAATAGGTAAATAAATGCAATTAAAATTATTTTAATTAAAGTAAGATAAAAATAAAAATAATTACCTTTTGTAGATGTTGTCTTTGGTCAGCTGGAACANGCAACCAGTTTTGAATGCATAGCCTTCCTAAAAAATAGCTGTGTTTTATTTTAATGAACTTCTTGTTACATTTACTTTTTATACATGTGAATAAACTTTATACTAAGTAATATTTATTGCTTATTCTATAATGACTTTCATGTGATATTACACAGGTTAAGCCTGACCAACTAATTGCATATTTTCAAAATAATGTTTATAGCATATATATCTCTGATATGGCTGGGCCAGCATCCTATTTAAACAATTCAGCTACAGTTGTATGGATGTTATTGTTTAATAAAGTTTTAATATTTAATATACCAAAAACTAATATATTTCAGTCATCTTTGATAGCCATATTTCTTTGCAGAGCTAGAAAGCTTGAATATTTAATTTTCTATTCTCCTCTAAAGTATATTCTGCACTACAATTTATTTTCAAGAAATGTGTGAGGTGTGTTAAAATGTAAATTTTAGGCTTGTTTTAGAGGCCCTGGAATCTTTAGGCAGCATTTGAATCTTTTGAGATAAAAAGACCTATCAAAGACACACACACACACACACACACACACACACACACCCTTATACTACCTAAAATATGAGAATAGGATTTACAAATAAAATCAACTAAGAGAATCTTAGAAGTTAGAGTAGACACTAAAGCTGGTATCTGAGAGTTGCGGCAGCAGATTCAAATTACTCAGAGTTTCCATATACAGAGAGTAAAGCATGATACCCAACAAGTCTTTTGTTTGTTGATGATATCTCTATTTGACACTTTTTAGTCAACATGGCTGACCTCAAATGTGACCTCTCTTCTAATAAATGATGGTGATTTCTCATTTAAAATAAATACATACACACAGTTGTATTGGAAATCATGGAAGTAAATCAGCAAGTAACTAAAATGGAATTAACAAAAGAGTAAATATAGACTCAGCATGCTTGAGATTCAGGGAGCTGGAAAATCCAGGGCAAGTCTTTGGGCCTGTGTTCTTAAAAGATGTATAGGACAAGAAGCTTCACTGGACTGAGGCTAGAGCTAGGCTCAGAGTAGAAAACAACATTTCTTTGAGTGAGGTCTTAGATATTTCTTTCTATCTCTTTAGGTAAACGACAGAAACAAGATAGCCACTCCAAATAGGGTAGAAGTAGTCTATATGTACACCTCTCATATGTCTGGTACCCAAGGAGGACAGAGAGAGCATCAGCTGCCCTGGCACTAAACAAATGAGGTTGCGAGCCTCCATGTGGGTGCTGGGAACAGATACAGGGTCTCTGCAAGAGCAGTGAGTTCTTTTAACTTCTTAGCATTTTCTCCAGTACCATCATATTTTAAAATCTTCTAGATAATAGTCTTTTGAAATCAACAAACAATACTTAATTCATTTCTATTTTCCTTTCTTAGTGACTTTCTATTATCGCTTAAGGATTAAAATAGATGCGCCTCTCAGTGCACACTAGGTATGTGAGAATCAGCCTTATACCAGTCATTATTATTGTCAACTGTGTATCTAAAGTAAACTTTTCTTACAACAGTATTTATTAGGCTTATTTTATCCCCTATTTGCTGTATTCTCACACTTTCAAAATTACAGAGTTATGCTTGAGGTGAAAGATCTTACCTATCATAAAGAAATCATGCTGTTTTCTTGTATGTGAAGCACAAACTTTCACATGAAGTTTTATCCCAGCATGCTGGGATATATGTTAATCATCCATCAATTTTGTGGGGAATTTAAGGCTGTTGTTAGCTTTCAATAATGAACATTTTCCTTATGTGTATATTTTAAGATTATTTAATCAGAACATATAAAAATAAGCAAAAAAATTCCATTTGAAACTGATAGTTATGCTTATACCACTAAAATAAAAAGAACCATATTGAGGTTATATGACTTTCCATAATTCCTTGTTTGCACTGTGCATATTTGATAGCTACAGTTGTATAGGAGACTGAAACTATATTAGCTTTTTGAAACATTTCAACACATAAAGAGAATCTTCCTTATGACAGAAAGCTTATTCTTCAGATCATTTATTTCCATCTTCTTATGGTAATGCTATGCAATTCTGGCCTGGCTATGCCATGGCCATGTAAAGTTGCTGTACTCTGTTTGGTTGGGATACAATGCATGTGCTGTGTTAGTTACTGTCTTGTTGCTGTGATAAACATCATGACCCAAAACAACTTAAGGAATAATTTATTTTGTTTTATAGTTCAGATGGAGGAGAAAACAAAGCACCAGCAGGAGGAAGCTGAACTACTACATCTCCATCAGAACCAGGAAGCAGAGAGAGAGAAGGTAGTGCGGTGAGCCTACAAAACATCAAAGCCAGTCCCTAGATGTACTTCCTCTCACAAGGCTCAACCTCCTGATGGTTTCAAACCTTTCCATTAACAACCACCAACTTGGGAACAAAATTTCAAGCATATCTAAACTTTTGAGTGATATTTATACATTTGAAATATCATATTCTCCCTCTATTACTGCCACAGAATTATGTGTTGTGGCTTTCTGGGACCCAGAAAAAAAAGTGCACAGCACAGGTGCTCTCTCTCTTTCTGAGGGTCCCTTGTTACAAAGATGAGATTGAACTTCTCATTCTAGTTTCGTGAGTTTTCCCTTTATAATAAATAAAATATAATTCTTTATCTTTTAGCTATCCTGGTTATTTCCTGAATCGAGCTAACTTCTACAAATGAGGGCGGGTCTTGCGCAACCAATTGAAAGTTTTAAGAGCAACTAAGGTTTTTGATAGAGAAATCAATTCTGACTGGAGACTATAACAATAAAATCATGCCTGAGTTTCCACCCTATAGAGCTGATCCATAAATAGCAGTCTTTCTTTTTTACAGTTATGTACACCAACACCTTAAAGTCAATACCTTAACATACACATCCTAACATCTGTCTTGTTGGTTATTTATCTTTGAAAACTCTGATTAACGTATGTGGCAAAGTATTTGTTTTTTTTTTAACAATTCTATTCTTAATTGACTAAAAGAAATATAGAGGACAAATATAGAGAAACACACCAAGGGAATATTGGGCTAAGCTCTGAGCAGTTGTCTTAGGTAATGTATTCCTTTAAACTTTCTTTTCAGAGAGAGTATTTTCCATAATGTCAATTCCCTTTGAAATGATGAAGAAATGCAGAAAACCTCCCAGTAGTTTTATGATGATAATGCAAACCTGAGGGAAAAGGATGGAAAAGAAGAGATCTCATCACTAAACTAGAGATGCTTGTCAGTTATGAGAGTGAATGGAAACAGAATAAATAAACCACATTTCAAAATATATCAAAATGTTTTATAGACTCATGGAAGTTTGTCTAAGGAATGTATAAATAAGTATAAGAATATATCTTTTCAAGTATCTTTTGTTTCTAATAATCTAGATGTTTATCACTGTACCTTGTACTTGCCCGTATGTCATTCTGATTTTCTTAACACACTGGGTCAGTACCACTCATCAAGGCTTGTGGACTGCCTGCCACAAGGTGAGTGTGCTGTAATAACACACAGACTGTTCTGTATCCAAGCAACAAAACACAAACATATTTGGTAGATGACCCTATTATTATCTGCTTGTGGCTACTGGGTTTGTTAACTCATGTTTAACTGTTTTCCATAAACAATTCTTCTAGATCGCACAAGAAACATATTACAACAACTGCTCCAGTGACTTAATCATTGGGTTCTTGTCAGAGAATAACATAAATTATAACTCACACATATATGTATGTAATAGCAATTAATGAAAAAAGAGGTCATGAATCTGAAAGAGCAAGATGGAGTATGTGGGAGGGCTTGGGAGGAGGAAAGGGAGGAGGAAAATGATGCAATTAAAGGCTATGTATTAAAACCTATTAGTCTCCTCCAAAGATTTGCTATCCCTTGTTCCTAGATGTCAACCCGAACTTGAAGGATTGTAAGTAGTGGAAGTCAGGTAATTTATCTGATTTATTTGATGATGCACACCTACGTGGGGGATTTCTTACTGTATGAGCTACTTTTGTCAAGCAACTAAGCAGAGTACAGTTGAAGGTACAATCATTACGGTGAGGAATGTCTGCCGGCATGAGTGTGAGGCACTTGGTGATACTGCATACAGAGGGAAGAAACAGAAACGATGAATACGATCAGTTGGATTTCTCCTTATTCTGTTTTGATTCAGTTAGAGAACCCATTGCATATATGGCGCAAGCCACAAACTGTGCATGTCTTTGCTCCTCAGTTAAACCCATTGGGAAAATAGCCATGGAGACATGCGCAGAGGTCTGCCTCCTAGACAATCCAAATCTAACCATGTTGGCACTGGTTTGGGAATGTTGGCGGCTTCTGAGCATGTTGGTAACAAGTATGGTGCTAACATCACAAACGGCGCTTGATGTTTATTTGAAGGGTACTGTGTGGCTAGCATTGCTTTACACAGATTGTATACCGAAAATTACCCGATGTATGGAAAAGTACTGTGTTATCTCCATCTTGCATACTGAAGAAAACGAGACACAGAGATATCGGGCAGCATTCCCATTGTGACATAGTGCATATCGCCAAAGACTACTTGTGTCTACGTCTATTGCTTTTGCAAGCAGAAAACGTTTTTTCTCTGCGTGATGAGAACTGTAATATTTGGATGTATTTGTATAATAAACTATTTCCCACTTATATTTTACTTACATATATTTTTATCATGAATCTTACATATAGTATATAATTATTACAGTTGCATTCTTTGCTACAGTCCTTAATTCTACAATGATTATAAATGCATTCTATTTTCATTAAAATTAGAGTGATCTGAAGGGAGAACAGGAAACTTTGTATCCAGTACAGATTAGCAATTAGTTTCCTTTTCTCTCACCAATATTTTCCCCATCATTCTGTTAAGTTTTCCACATTTGAAGTATGCCACAGAATTTAGAAGAAATGATCTCTAATTTCTGAATAACCAGTTACTCACTGGTGCTTGATATTTCCCTTTTTATCTCTGTGAATATTCTGACTTGCATAAATCCATCACTAGTATGACAATAGACTTAGAGACACAAGGGGGACAAAGCCAGCATGAAGTGACAAAGCTCATGTTTGTTTTTCTCTTCAGGCAGGCTCAATGCTGTCTGCAGGTACTAGTTATAAAGAAGACCACATGTCCTGGGCTAAAATTGTTACTAATGATCTGACAGAGGAAAGCCCAAGAATCAGCTAATTTTTAAAATCATGCTGAGTTTAATATAATTGCTTTAAAACTATTGCTTAGCAATGGTTTTAATAAGTGACCATCATTAAAATGTAAAAGACTGCATGAACCTAAGACAGCTTGCAAAAAATAGAGGGAATGAAAGACTGGATAGCCAAGATACCAAAGGAAGAACCAAGTATGATGACAGGAAAAAAGTCAATGAAATGATGCCTAATGATTTTCTACTGTGCTGATTATATGTGCCGTGTCCATTCATCATCAGAGAGGCTTCCTTCAGCAGGGAACAGATGCAGGGATCCACAGCCAGATATTATATAGATAGAGTCTAAATTTGAGATCTCCACTGGGTCCCTCCCCTTGGAGATCTGGGAAGCCTGCAGAAGAAGGGATGAAAGATTGTAGTGGTCAGAGGGGATGGAGGACACAAGAAGAACAAGTGTCGCTGAATCAACTAAGCAGGGCTCAAATAGACTGAAGCAGCAATGCTGTAGGAATTCCTACACCCAGTAGCCTTTAAGTTACCCACCCACAAGGTCATGGCCTACCAGCAAAGTTTCAGTGCATCTGTCTCTTGGGGTGGCTCCATGGCTTCTCCTGACTCCACCCTTCTTTCTCCCAGCATTCAGTTTAGTTTTCCCCACCTAGCTCTGTTCTGACCTGCTCTGCTATAGGCTCAAGACAGTTTCTTTATTAACCAATGGTATTCATAGCATACATAGGGGAATCCCATATCACCTCCCCTTTTCTGTTTAAATATAAAGAAAGGTTTTAACTTTAACATAGTAAAATTACATATAACAAAACAGGTATCAAGCAATATTGCAGTTACAATATTTACATTTACTTTATCTTTTATAACTATAAATTCTTCAACTCCACCAAAGACTTCAGAATGATATGATATTAACTAAATAAGCACCTTCCAAAACTCTAGAATTTACAGAGGCATTTCGCTGCCTGGACAGTCACCCAAAGGTTTTCTGTACCACTGGGGCATCCATCTTTGGCCTATAGACTTATAATATTGAGCAGACTTTCCCACAAAGCAGAAAATTTCAAAGACAATTCTGCCTATATTGGCAGTTTGTCAGTAACTTTCTTTTGTATCCTGCAGAATGTCTCACAAACTCATTCATGAAGTAGGAACCTGGAAGGATAGTTTCACCTTTATGCAAGTTCTGCAGTCAATTCTCTGCAGGTTCTGTTTGTTCAGTTCATCAAGCGGTCCAGACAAGAGACGTTTCTTTCCTAAATGGCTAAACAACTATAAAAGGAGCCTCTCTGATGCCACATCTTTCTCTTGAAGTAATTGGTGCTGCCAGGAGCAGATGTGTATCATGTCATGAGAAGTCATAAGTTCTCAAACATTTTAAATCCCATATTTTGAAGGTCTCTGAAAGATTTGAAAAATATCTAACTGTAATATAATTTCTGTATATCTAAAAAACCTAATTAACATAA
Organism: Bramus lutescens; assembly: GCA_001685075.1. Taxonomy (NCBI): domain Eukaryota; kingdom Metazoa; phylum Chordata; class Mammalia; order Rodentia; family Cricetidae; genus Bramus; species Bramus lutescens. The sequence continues at coordinate 225,244 of LOEQ01003262.1, read as the reverse complement.
CTACAAGCTTGACTATTATAGACAATTATCTATTAGCCTATATTTTTTAATTATACATTACATTTTTAAATGAGCTGGACAAACATAATACCTTAATCAAGATTAGAAACACATATACACAGTATAATAAAATTAACCTTAAATTTGTATCAATAAACCAAGATCCACACCAATGCAAATCTCTATAGCATATCCCTCTTTAAATGTAAATAAACATTTATAAACAATATTTGAAAATTTGGGCATAGTGCTCTAGACCACTTCCTGCTTATTGGGGGCACTATTAATCAGGTCTTTCATGGTGTATTCTCTGTTCTAGGTTCATCTCAGTCAGCAACTGGGTGAAATAATTTTTTGAAGGTTATTCAAGTTGACCTTTCTGGGGGTCTTGGTCCATCAAACCACATTAGTCTGGAAGTATTCCACAGGTTCTCATCTTCTGTGGAAACAAAGAAGAACCTCTTTTCCAAAACAACATATTCTTAGACTCAAATTCTGAAGTCAAGATACCTTTAAAGGACATATATTGGCTACTTAGCTCCTTCACAGTCAAAAAATTCAAAGAAAACACAATAATACACACAATACAGAAATTCTCTGTATATTACATCTTTGTGTGGCTTGTTTTTACTCTATTACTTTTAAATATTTATTTAATTATGTTTACTTCCGTAATCTATGACTGTCTGTAGGTTGTCTCTTTAAAGACTTTGTTTCATTTATTTTTAAATGATTTACTTCTTTTCTAACTCTCTATACTCTTTTCCTTCTTTCTCTCAAACCTATGTAGAATGGAGTCCTGCGTGGGTCTGTACCAGGTTCTCTGTAAATATATTATGGCTGTTAGTGTGATATATTTGTGGGACTCCTAACAGTGGTAGTGAGTGTATCTCTGACTATTTTGCCTGATGTTAGGACACTTTCCCTCCTATTGGGTTGCCTTGTCCAGTCTCGATATGAGGGCTTTTGGCTTGTTTTACTGTATCTTGTTTTATTCTGTTTGGCTGTCATCTCTTTGAGATCTTTTCTTTTCTTAAGAGGAAACCTAGGGGGAGAGGATCTTGAGGAGAGAGGAGGTGGGGGGGAGCTGGGAGGAATAGAGGCAGGAGAAACTATGGTTGGAATGTATTGTATTAAAGAAGAATCTATTTTTGATAAAAATGAAAAGATCAATAATAAAATAAAGGCTCTTACAAACTCTAATTTGAACATATTGGCACATGAAAATATTTTCTGGAAAACCACCAATAGAACAGGCACTAAGTTCAACAATTAATAAATGAGACCCCATGAAACTGAAAAGCTTCTGTATGTCACAGAACATTGACATTAACACAAAGTCCCAGGATAAAGAATGGGAAAGTATTTTTACCAAGTACTCATTTGGAAGAGGGTAAAACTGGATACCAAAAACCAATAATCCACTAAAAATGGGTCATCATATTAGTTCCTGGTGATTCATTTTTCTATAATTAATATTTTAGTAGAGAATAATGAATAAAAGTTTGGTTATTTGGCCTGAGTGTTTTCTAATAATACATTTTAAAGGATCGAGGTCATGGGAGTGGATCTGGGATCTGCTACAGTAAGAATATCTTAACTCTCTCTCTCTTCACTTAAAAATAATTGTGATTTTTATTACTTGCTGCTTGGTTTAATTATTTTTCTTAAGTAACTGCAAAAGCAGAGTAAATAGTGATCTCAAAGTAAGGTAAACAAGCAGAAAGCATAACATAACAGCTTAGATAAACTTTGACTTGGGATCTGAATAGAACTTCCAGCATCTCATGAAACAGTCTCAAAATCTTTCTTCCTTTTCTTAGTACATGTTTGTGCAAAGCAACTTTCTTAGCATTGATGATTATAAAAATAATAATAAAAAACAACCAAAAAACCCCTGAAGGTGTTCAAAGTTCTCTAAATATTGCCTAATTTCTTAGCCAATATTTAATTTTTTTCTTCTTTCTTTTTTAAATGAATAATTATTCATTTGGTCTGCCCATAGATACATGTCTAGTGCCATGGGGCACATATAGAAGTCAGAGGACATTTTATAGAGGTCATTTTTCTCTGTTCGCTATGTGGGTATGAGAGACAAACTCAGATTGCCAGCCTTGGCAAAAATTTTCTTTACCATTTCACCAATCCAAACATTTAACTATTTTTAAAAATATTTATTTGGTAATTTCATATAGTATCACTGTATTTAGATCATATGATACCTCCCCTCCACCCTTTTATTTCCTCCTGCATCTCCTCCATGTGCCCGCTCCACTTAATGCTCCTGCTTCCTCTTCCTTCTTTTTTATTTTTCTGTCTTACAATCCAATGAGTCTGATTAGTGCCAATTAGCATTGTCTGTATTCACATGCAGGTAGGGTGCCATCCACCAATAGAAATATCTTGTCAGGCCAGTCATTATTGTAGTCCACAGAATTCACAGGTGGGTAAATCTGAGGATGGAAAAATTCAGTTCTTTATGTAAAGATAAACAATTATGTCATTCTTGTTAAAATATAAACTTGATTTAATCTTTAACAAATGATTAAAACAAATCTTTACATAAGAGAACTGTTGTAAAATGAATTTATTCATGATTTACTGTTAGTAAATATTTGAATTGCATACCTTTTTTACATAGACACACACACATATAGTCACATAAAATTTATTGTGCAAAATGGAGTCATGAGTAGATTAATTTTGGGGAGAGGACGAGTGATCAGAATATACTGTATGAACGAAAGCAGGGATCTTTGACTTAGGCTACTAACTTGTTTTTATTTTAATTCCTTAGTTTGGAATGTTAGAACTGTGAGATTGAGGCCAGCCTGGTCTGTAGGATCTACCTCCATCATGTCTGGTGAATTGTTGATTTACACCTGTTGTCAAATAGGCAGATCTTCAGACGTTATAGTGTTACGGTATTGCATTACTCATTATTTTATAGTGTCAGTCCTTTCAGTAGGATCTGAGGTAACCTTTCCTGTTTACAGACAGTTGGGGAGTTCTCTTCTAACAGAATTTCCTGAGTTGCTACAGCATTTTTCTATTTCAATTTCATTTAGGCAACAATATCAAATATATACATAGAGTCCAAAAATGAAAACGTAAAAACAGGCATTCCTTTTTAAAACAAAAGAACTAACATTACGGGTTTCTTTGTAGCTTTTGCTTTTATGCTCATATTTTATCTAATATATCATTGGTCTGGAATGGAAAGAAAACAATAATTCATTTAAATCACCATGTTGCTTGTTACAAAAAACAATATAGAAGAGTTGGGCAAGGCCACGTGAATGCCTACAATCTCAGTGTTGTTTGGGGAAGAGACTGCAGAATTACCAGGCTTTGCCAATCCATTAGCATAGACACAAAGCTGAGACCCATGTTCAATAGAAGACCTCAGTTTCAAGAGAACAGAGAGGAGAATAGTAGGTGAAGACATTCTATTATTTCCCAATGGTCTTTCATGCATTCATAAGGGCACATGTAAAATAATCTCTCTCTCTCTCTCTCTCTCTCTCTCTCTCTCCACCAAAATAAGTCTGAGAAATGTTTATAATAGACTTTGGCCTTTATTGTAATTAACCAATGGAAGAAATGAAAGGCAATAAAGGTGGACAGCAGTTCATACAGTCAAAACAGTTGGAGAAGTCATAGTATAGATACACATTACTCTCAGAATATTTCTTTGTACTCAAGTCCAAGTGGAACAAAGACCTAAACATAAATCCAGTCACATTGTACCCAATAAAAGAGAAAGTGGGAAGCAGCCTTGAAGGCATTGGCACAGGAGACCACTTCCTGAATATAATACCATTAACACAGACACTGTGATTGATGACTAACAAATAGGACCTCCTGAAAATGAAAAGCTTCTGTAAGGTAAAATATACTGTCAATAAGACAAACAGCAGCCTACAGAATGGGAAAAGACCTTCACCAACCCCACATCTGACAGAGGGCTGATCTCTAAAATATAAAAAGAACTCAAAAAACTATACACCAAAATATCAAAGAAACCAATTAAAAATAAGATCTAAACAGAGAATTCTGAATCTCAAATAGCCAAAAGACATATAAGTAAGTATTCAACAGCTTTAGTTATCAGAAAAGATGCAAACAGAAACAACTCTGAGATACCATCTTATACCTGTCAATAATGGCTAAGATAAAAACACTGATGAAAGTTTATGTTGGAGAGGATGGGAGTAAAGGGAACACTCTTCCACTGCTGGTGGGAGTGCAAACTTGTACAACCACTCTTGAAATCAGTATGGCAATTTTTCAGAAAATTGGGAATCAATCTACCTCAGGACTCAGCAACACCACCCTTAGGCATATACCCAAAGGATGTATAATCACACCACAAGGACATTTGCTCAACTATGTTCATAGCAGCATTATTCATAATAACCAGAACCTGGAAACAAACTAGATGTCCCTCAACTGAAGAATGGATAAAGAAAATGTGGTACTTTTACACAATGGAGTACTATTCAATGGTAAAATAAAGGCATCCTGAAATTTGCAGGTAAATGGATGGAACTAGAAAAGAAAAACATCCTTGAGTGAGATAACTCAGACCCAGGAAGACAAACACAGTATGTACTCACTCATAAGTGGATATTAGATGTAACGCAAAGGATAACCAGACTACAATCTACTGCCCCAGAGAAACTAGGTAACAAGAAGGACACTAAGAGGAATACATGGGTTGCCCCGAGAAGGGGAAAGAGATGAGAAATCTGGGTAACCTGGGGAAAGGAAAGGGTAGAAGGGAGGGGATGTGGAATGGGAACATGAGGGATCAGGATGGTTGAGGTTTAGAGGGTCAAAGACGGAGAGCAATGAAAGAGATATCTTGATAGAGGGAGCCATTATGGGGTTAGGAAGACACCCGGTGCCAGGGAAACTCTCAGGAATCCTCAAGGATAATCCCAGCTATGATTCCTAGCAATACTGAATAGGGTTTCTGAACTGGCCTTCTTCTTTAATCAGATCGGTGACTATCCTAAATCCTACCATAGAACCTTTATCCAGTAACTGATGGAAATAGATGTAGATATCCATAGTAAAGCATTGAACCAAACTCGAGAGATCTGCCTGCCTCTGCCTCCTGAGTTCCGGGATTAAAAGCATGCACTAACACCACCAGGCAACACTGATTTATTTAGCTGCCTTTTACAATATATATTTTTCCAAAATATCAAACATTATGCTTTTTGCCACTTATATAAACTTATATCTTATCAAATAATCATGGCAAAACCAGTAAAATTAAACAAAGTAAGTTTTTGCCTTTTTCTTTTGTGTTGTGTCTATGTAGAACACCTTTTCCTTCTGCTTCTGTAAGATTAGTAAACTAGGCAGATACAAGAAGGATTATGGAGCCAGATTCCTCCTAGAGTATATGTGTCCAACCAAACTCCACCTAGATCCACCTTCTTTGCACAGGAACATTCCAATAAAAAAAGAAAAGAAAACCTGTGAGACTTTCTTTCATGCCTCAGAGCATGAGCAGTAGGGGTGAAATAATCTTTACATGTATCTGCTCATGTTATCTTCATCACCACATAATTAATATTTTTGCTGCTCCCTGATGGCTTTCACGTAAGTGCTCATGGGAAGAAGAAAGGAAATTGCTAAACTTGAACATGTGAAGAGTTGAATAAACAAACAAAAAACAAAAAAGAAAAGAAAACAATAACAAAAAAGCAGATAGTTGTTCCCCTTAAAAACCTTAACAATGACATTAGAAAAAGGTGAGGCCAATGTTCTTAAAAATCCCCAAGGTGGAACCCAATAGCAACCTTTGGGGTTGCCTGATACTAAGCACCCTAGAGTGTCCTTTGTGTTTACTTTATTCTTATTAATAAATACTTGTTTAAATTCCTTTTGCTTTCAATTGAATCTTTCCGTTGAGAAGGTATGGATGAAGGAAATTTTTAATCAGGTAATATTCTCTTCTAGTTAATGATATCTCTTAACTATCGCCACTGTTATCAGAGATAATAACTGAATCCCATAACCTTTCCTTCCTGTCTGTTCTGATGGTGTTTTGTAGGTGATTTGTTAAGGAATTCTCTCAGCCTTGCTTGAAAGTTGTGAGGAAGTTAAAATGGGGCAAATTTGTTTTCCCCTGTCAGTAGGTCAATGAATGACTATTTATTCCTAAACTGATATACCTTGATGCAACACCATAATATCTACTGTGACTTCTGCATCATCACTGGTATGGGTTAATTGTATCTCCATATAACACTCTACATTCCCCAGGATAGAACCCTTAAATTAAGGTCTGGTGTTGAGAGCTGCCATGGGAGTGTACAGCAGGTGACAACTAGTTTTCAGCAGGTGGACTCACCAGATGAATGATTCTCTGTTGGGGAGCCCCATTAGGCAAAGTCCCTCAGGTCACTGACTATGAAAACCAGTTGCTCCCATCTGTAATTTCTCTTATGTGCTACTTCTACATTTCTTCCCTAAGAACAGCTATCAGTGTTTTGCCACTGCTTGTGTGTTTATGTCATGATATTTTACATCTATTTGACAAACATATAGCTGTGAATGGCCAGGAAGATGATTTCTTCTTAATCATTATAATTCTGATGAATAGAAATAACACTAAGGTATTCTTCATTATTCAGATTGGCACAGAAAAGTAATAGTTTTCTTGGTCACAAAGACAGTTAATTTTAAGCTTCAGAACATATTCAAAACAGACTGGTTGCCCCAAGAGATGAATATCTGGTTGCCCCAAGAGACAAATACACAAGGATGAGTTCCCAGGTATTGTTTATTGCTGATTCAAAGTCAGGCTAGAAGTAACTTTAGTAGGCATCACTTTCACAGTAATTGACTTTTTGCACATGTTTATGTTACAAGCTCAAGGTTTAGTCAACTAACTATTACTTTTCTGTCTGGGAATGCTGAGAACCCTAACCATGTAAGCTACTTGCATTGCCAAGTGTTACTTACTGGCTGGCCAATGTGACATTTCTAGCCTAAGAAAACCTGTGTGACTTATCTTGTGGTATGAGACTAGGTCAGACCCTGAAAATGAAATATATAATTGTCCAGAGTTTGGCAGTGAGAGAGGCTGTGAAGACAGTGGTGGGAGGAAAGAGGTGTAGAATTAGAGATGTGGAGTCTGTGCAGAGTTCACTAGAGAGAAACTTCTGTGTAGAGCAATGAGAAAGGATATGGAGCTAATTGGGAAGCTGGGGACAGGCTATGTAGAGAAGCAAGAAAGAATTGCAGAGAGCATTTTAAAATGAATTAAAAGAGAAAGTTATTGTCAGAAAGTGTCTGTGTTTCCTTATTTACCCTTCAAATGGAAAAGTCTAGCCCAAAGATAGAGAAGAAATATTGCCTAATTCCTTGCTGCATTTATGGATTACTTTGCATACCCTGGTTCTGACTGGAGCACTTCCCCCCTCCCCCAGTTAGCAATAGCCCAGATAGATGGTGCAGCAATTAAGAGTGCTTGTTGTTCTTTCAAAGGACCCAAGTTCATTTCTTGTTTCTTGTGTCAAGAGGCTCACAAGTTTCAGGGTATCTGCTACCCTCTCTGGTCTATACTGGCACCCACACATTTGTGTGTGCATGCGCATATACACTTAAACCTAAATAAACAATAAAATAAAGCTTTTTAACAAAGTAAAAGGTGAACTATTTATATCTGCTTGGCTACATGGACTTAATGAAATGGTTCATGGATGATTCTTTTCTTCTACAGCACATGTACATATGAATGTACTTTACAATTATTTCTTGGAAGGAAGAATATTGAACAAATATTGGAGCTGGGATTGGGAGGTGAACAGGAGAGACCAAGGAGAAAACTTGCTTGCACCAAACAAGTTGGACCCAAGGCAGCAAAACATCAACTCAGAAAACTGTATGAGACTGGTAGTGAGAAATGAGGGACCAGAAGACCATACTGAAGAGCTGGAGAGGACTAGCACATGAATAGCCTTGTAACCGAGAAAAAGGATTTACATTCATCCTGCAGAATCTCCCCTTAAAACAGCTGTTATAAAAAGTGCCTATCGTCAGATCTTCATGAATAATAAAACCCAGCTTCCCTTCCTCCTGTTTACCTATGATTTTGTTCTATGGTCTTGGGGTGTTTAATATGCACAGCCAATACTCCTCTATT
>LOEQ01003262.1:204647-217031 GCA_001685075.1 Bramus lutescens | reverse complement strand
TGGAATGATTGAGGTCTATTTGCACTGACATATGAACTTGTTATTTCAACTAAATGTCAGTGTAGATTGGAATGCTAATTCGTTTAAGCAGACATGTGTCAATGTCATCCTAAAATAAAGTACCTCTGTTACGGTGCCCACAACAACTGCTAAAACAAGCAAAACAATAGCTATAATTCCAAATCTGCTTCAGTATAAAAATTCTTTGGCAGATGTTTATTTGTATTAGGTGTTGGAAATATTTGAATTGGCTGAATGTCATTTTATTCCAACAGACAAATAAAAAAAGAAAATCTATTTGGTAAAGTATTAGAATTTGGCACCTAGAGTATGTATTTATGTTAAAGAAATCACTATATTCACACAAAAATTTACATAGACATATGTTCTAAGTGACATTTCTTTAAAAAAACTACAACATTTATAACAAATCAAGGAATGGAATAGCTATTGGCCTATTGCTGAATATTATAACGTAATCTTAGCAGTCACTCAAGGTCAAGATATATTAGGTCTGTAAAGAACTTAATAGATCACTCAATCTAATGCTTTTTGAAGACGCAGAAATCAAGACCTTGCCATATAAAATACCCCGGCTAAGGTCAAGAAAGTTTAGAGCACACAGTGTCATAGGCTCTGAATTCTGATTCTGAACTCATTAGATTTTACATATCCCTGCATTGTTTTCTTGTCTGCATGCATAGCATTAAGTAAGTTAAGGACTGATTTCCAGGGATGGCTTGCCTCTTCAGCTGGGTTAGTTTGGTCGCAACCCATTTGAAAATAAAATTAGGGCAATTAGGCATTTTCCACTAGCGATGCAGTCAGTGGAGCAGGACTGCTAATCCGCAGTTTACAGGGGTCAATGTCAATTAGAATTATGCCAATTTTCAATATGACACATTTCATCCTGTTCCAAACAGAAAACAAATTGATAATGCTAAGCATGCATGCCGGTTTTACAGGCCTCTGATTCAATGAAATCATGGTGCAGAAGCTCTGAGGCCTGTGTTTAAATGAAAGATTTCATTCACAGGAGTTTCAAACTGTTTTCCAACATTTTACTGTCACATGCTACAAAACTGTACTTGCTCAAGGAGTGACCATCCTTTGTGACAGGTCAAATTCACTCAAGTCTGAAAATTTCTACTTTTCATTGTAAATATAACAACTATTTCACATGAATCAACTAGCCATTTAGGAGTCGACTGAATGTTGTTGCTATTAATTGTGAAAAGTATAAGATAACTGAGGCTGGCACAAGAAATTACCTTGAGTTAGCATAAGCGAAAGAATGTCTTGCATCATTCCCAGATCCTGAAAGACTGCAGATCTATAGACAAGACATAACCTTATGAATACATAGTAATTATTAAGAAAAATTCCAGTGCACAATGGTTTAATAAAGTCACATGTATTATATTAGCAGTTAGTAGACATGTGTACTATCACAGGATAAAAACAGACAATAAAGAGCTGATCTTCTAACATAAAAACTATACACATAAATATGAGAACTATTCTAAGAGAAAATTAACTTTCAAGATCTAGAGAAAGAAAGACTCTATAAAAGACCTAAGAACATAGAATATGGTCCATTCTAAGAGAAAGGTTATGTTGTGATAGTATAGAAATGATAAATAGTGGTCCAGAGACACACAGGTGTCATATTTATCAATGAGTTTGAACTGCTGTCCAGTTTTAAAATGGACAATTACTCAATCAGACTGTGTTTTATAAAACAAAATGATTCTTTGGCAATTTAATGGATGCAAATGGGAACAAGATTAAGAATATATAGAAGGAACTGTTATTAATACAACATGACAGGCAAAAGATGAAAGCAATTTGTATGTCCACTAATGAATGCAATAATTTTCATGTCCATTATGGGAAAGCAAAAGAGGAGACCTGCGTGCAATGGTGCTGTGGGACAATGGTCTATACCCTGTCAATTGTATTTTAATAAAACGCTGATTGGCCAGTAGCCAGGCAGGAAGTAGAGACGGGGCAATGAGAATTCTGGGAAGAGGGAAGTTTCAGTCTGCAGTAGTCACCTGGACAGAGAGGAAACCAGACACAGAGCAAGCTAGATGTGACTGTCTTGCCGAAAAAGGTAGCAAGCCATGTGGCTAACACAGACAAGAATTATGGGCTAATACAAGTTATAAGAATTAATTAAGAAGCCTGAGCTACTAGGCCAACCAGTTTATAATTAATGTAAAACTCTGTGTATTTCTTTGGGACTGAATGGCTGCAGGACTGGGTGGGACAGAAACCTCTGTCAAGAGAAACCTCAGACAACACAAGGAAATATTTAATCTTAAAAAGGAATGAGTATTTTTTTTGCACCTGTCAATACAAGGAGAAACTTTTGAGACATTTTAGCCACTGAAATAACTGAGCAAAAAAAGACAAATGACATGATTCCATATGCAAGAGCTACGTGGATCACAAAATTCACATATTTATAAAATACATGTTGATGAAGCCTGAAGGAAGAGAGGATGGAGAGATATTACTGACTGAGTGCAGAGTTTGAACAGATGAAAAATTCTCCAAATGAGTAACAAGGATGTTTGCTAGGTAAGAGAAGTTCACTTAACATTACTAAACTGTATACTTAAAGGGGTTAAATATGAAAATTTGAGGTGAGTTTATGTTGCCATAACAATACATGTAAGGACATTTTAAGATAAGGTTATTGTACCACACAGTAAAAAAAATGTCTCCAACAAAAAAGGAATAAAGAAATTGTGGTATAAATACACAATGGGACATTTGCAGTCATAAAGAAGAATGAAGTTATGGTGTTTGCTGGAAAATGATTCTTCTGGAGATGGTCATAGTAAACAAATTAAGCCAGTTTCAGAAAGATAATATTGTCTACTAAGGAAGTCCTTTGTGGTTCCCATAGTCTATATAGATACATAAAACCATGTATGTATTTAAGGCAAGAAAGAAGGAACAAAGCTTTCAAGAGGAGCCAAGGGAACTAATTGGATAGGAGGCAGATGAGGCTGAGGAAGTAGAGAGAATGAGAGGGAGGGAGGTCAGTGTACTATAAACATTTGGATGAGAAAAATTAAAAAATAATTCAAACTTTAATAAAGGCTGAGTAAACCTGAAGACTGATATAGCATGATCATGGTGGTTTGAACATGAAATGTCTCCCATAGACCCATGTGTTTCAGCACATGTCTCTTAGATGCTGGTGACGTTTGAAAAGGTTATAGAATCTTTTGGAGGTAGAGGCTTGACAGCACAGTCCCACTTCCTATCTATCATCTGCTTCCTGGTTGTGAACACAATGTGATGAGTCACCCTATACTCCTACCACCACACCTTGACACCTGTCATGAACTACAGCCCCTGTTTACACGTTAAGCTAAAATACAGCATCATTCCCTTACAGTGGTTCTTCTGAAGTATTCATTCACATGAAAGATAAAAGTACAATGGTTTTCCCAAATGGTTAGCAGTTCAGTGCAATATCTTGCAGAATTCTTCAATCAATGTTTTTGGGTGAAGTAGTTGTTGAGTTTTCTTGAGCCATTTTGTCCTTGACTGACTACCTTCTGCAGGTGGCCATTGCCCGTTAGTTGTGGCCTGTGAAGGTCACTCAGATCTCCAGGGGCCCACCCTTTGCTATCTATACCTTCGTGAATTCCCAAAGAGAACTTTTAATGAATTCTTAGCCTGGTTCTGTTTTTGTGCCTGTTCAGAATTGCTTTCACAAAATCCACTCTTTCCTTATCCCTGACTGTGTTCTGCTTCTAGTTCAGGAAGATTTGCCAATATTTCCCACTGCATACCTTGATTTTAGGATAACTTTGAATTGTACTTTCTCCAAAAAGTTTCCTGGACCTCCCTGATTAGGTTTCTTTATCGTCAAGTAAATATTTTTCATGTGCACATTCACCTTTAAATTATGTACGTCATAGAGATCACATTTAGCTCATTAGTAAAGTGATTTCTTAGTATTCAAAGAATTTGATTTGAGCCCTCCCCCAGTGCCCAGCACAATACTGGTATAAACACACACACACACACACACACACACACACACAAGCACACATTCACACACATGCACACACCACACAACTGTTGGGCCTTGGAACTCAAACTACATCAAAATATATTTGAGAGCTCAAGGTATATAGAATGAGAAATACTTTCTTTAAATTATCACATGCTTCTCCATTTAAACCCATTTTTCTCACTGCTACATTGTAGGCTGCAGCAGTAGTTGGAGTGTGCAAAGGTTGTACTGTTTTAAACATTCATTGTCCTAATTCCTCATGAGTATCCATGCCCTTTTTGCCAAGTCCCTGCAGATTATATTTCTTTTTTATTCCTTGAGGTACTTCTTAAGCACTCCCAGTTACTAATCTCACATATACCAGGATTTATGTGGGCATTGTATAGTGAAGAGAACCCAACTCACATTTAAGAGACTCCAATTTTAAACCTGTTTTAAATTCAGACAAGGCTGGAGCCAGTCTGAGAACACATATAATTCATCTAAGTTGCATGTCGTTCATGAATGCAAATCATCTTACCCATGGATGTGAATCAGCTTAAAAACTGAATACTTCTGATTCCCAAGCGCTTCATTTGACTGATCCAAAGATACTATAGAAAACACTCAGTGGCATATTCATATCAGTAAACACCATTAAATAAATTCACTTTTTGAATAATGTTACCAGATATAGGGTTTTTGTTTTGGGTGAAGTTTTCTTTTATTTTCCATGCGTGTAATCTGTGGATAACTTTTACACCTCCCTTTGATTCTCCTGACTTTAGCAATAGGTAAAGAGAGAATCCTCAGCTAGGGTGACCAAACAATCTCAACAGAAGTTTCTGCTCCAAAGTTAATGCTTGCCCTAGCTAACTCCATCTCCTCCATAGTATTGACTGATAAGAATTTTCTTCAGACAGAGTTCATAACCATTGCTATCACTGGTTCATCGTTAAATATTGTTTTGGTGAACATTTTTTAAATCCAAAATGCTTCTAGACATCCCTAGTGTGTGTGTGTGTGTGTGTGTGTGTGTGTGTGTGTGTGNNNTGTGTGTGTGTGAGAGAGAGAGAGAGAGAGAGAGAGAGAGAGAGGAGAGAGAGAACTGGCTTTATGTGTTGTAATCAGAAATATACAGATAGATTTCAGGTGGACTATGCACACATTCTGTCCTGTTTGGTTAATACTTAGACTTACAGAAAATTTGACATTTTATACATTTATTTCTGATGCATAATTCCACTGAACTGACAGATAGACAATTCCATTGTGGAAAGTGTGGAGTTAAAACTCAAAGAAAACTTTCTCAAAGTCTTATTCTATTAATGAGTCTTCACAATATGTTTTAAGACAGTTTTAAACCAATTTGATCATAGGTATTCACAGCTTGCTTTATGAATGAAATGGCCAGTCATATATTTTAAAAGTTAAAGTTTTATTAATCTGAGTAGGACTAAATTACAGTAGCTCCCATCATACATAACACAAGAATGGTACTTAGGGCTTTACCTTAATCTGTAACAAGTTTGTCTCTCCTATTAAGTCAAATCTTTTCTGAAAATCTTTTGATCTTTATTTATTTTATTCAGATGGATAAGAATTTATTTTTTTCTGAGGTATTTAATACTAGGTGTTACTTGAAAATAACAACAACCAAATCAAGTGTGGTGATTTGAACACTCACCAGGAAGTGGCACTATTTGACAAGATGAAAAGGATTAGGAGGTGTGGCCTTGTTGGAGGAAATGTGTGCTGGAGGTGAGATTCCAAATACCCATTGCAGGCCTGAAGTCTCTCTCTGTCTATAGATCAGAATATAGTTCTCAGATACTGCTCCAGGGTCTGTTTGCATTTATCAAACTTCCTGTTAATGGGCAACCTCTTAGACTAAAAACAAACATCCAATTAAATATGTTCTCTCATAATGGTTGCCATTGTCATGGTGTTTTGAAGATGGACGCTAAAAAGAAATCCCACATTAGCTCAGAATAGAGTATAATAAAAGCTTATTTATTTAGGGATAGACTCACAGATCATAGTCCTCTTCACAAATGGGGAACAACAACAGAATCCAGCAGCTGGGAGAGGGAATGCATACTTTACATCGGCATTTATAGTATAAGAGGCCATGCCCAAGATTGGGCGGGTAACTTAAAGGCTACTGGCTGTAGGATTCCCTACAGCAGTGTTTGTTCATAGTAATAGAACAGTGACTAAGAGAGAAATTGGAGTCAGATATTGCTTTGATGGGCCTGATGAAGCTGCTTGTTAGAGGAATATGGAAGATTTGGGGACTTTGGACTAGAAAAGTGGTTGAACACTTCAAGAACTTAATGGGCTATTCCAGTAAGAGTCTGAAAGGCAGTGCTGAGGCTGATTTAAACTATGATGGTCCACCTCAAGAGATTTCAGCAGAGAAGAATATTAGTTAAGTGGCTGAGACCCTTCTTGTGATAGTTTGGCAAAGAATGTGGCTACTCTTTGCCCTTGTCCAGAAAAACCTGTCTGAAGTTAAATTGAGGAGTTTGTGATTAGTGGTGCTAGGAGAGGAGATTCTAACACAACTTAGTATTGACTCTGCGATGTGGTTATTAGCGGTCACTCTTATACAGAACCACAACAAAAAGGATTAACCTAAGCAAGCAGACATACAGAATGTACAGTTTGAAGGAATGCTGGGAAATGTGGTGGAGCTAATTCCAGTGTTTAATGAGATAAGAATTTTAAAGAAAAGCCTAATGCTAAATGGAATAAAGGGAGGGTGATCTCAGGGCAAGATTTCATCCAGCTAAGTTTCCAACTTGTGAAGACAAGTAAAGAATAGCTTAACCAGTGAAGGAAACCATCAAAAAATAGAAAGTTAATGCAGATGTCATTAAAAGACGGGGGCTAAGTTCTAGCTCCATAAAGCAGCAAAACTTGGCAGCTTTGGACACATGATTCTGACTTTACAGTCAAATATACAAGAAAGGGATTATGAAATCTCCCTCTGAGGCAAAGGAAAGTCTACAACTCCTCACATATGTCATGGGTTATATGGGCATGGGGAGCCAGGTAAGCTATTGCATAAAGCTATGGAGATGAAGCCTAGATTTCAATGGACAGCCCAAGATGTTGGAGATGCCGAGTCATTGAAGAACTGCCAAGGAAAACTGCAGACTGGGTATGGAACCAGCCAGAGGGAAGTGTGTTGTAGTCAACAAAGCTGAAAGAGTTGGAGATCTGCAGAACACTTTGACATCAAACACAGAGATGCAGAACTTGGAAGTTTTAAGTCTTTCTTTGGTCCAGTATTTCCACACTATGTTCCATTTCTTTTCTTTTGTAATGATGATGTATATTCTGCCCTATTGTATGTGGGAAATGAGTGATCTGCCTTTTGATTTCTACTTGACAGGGAGTTACAGTTAAGAGATTCCTGTGAGTCTCAGAAGAGACTTTTTGGACTTTAAGTAGTCTTGAGACTCTGAGAGACTATGGGTACTGTTGAAGTTGGACTGAATGCTTTTTGATATGGGTACAAGTCTATAGGGGTCAGGAAGTAGAATATGGTGGTTTGAACACAAATGACCTCCATAATGTTTAAATGCTTAGTTATCAGGGAGTGGTAATATTTGATAGGAATGAAAGGATTAAGAGGTGTGATCTTGTTGAATAAAGTATGTCATTGGGAATAATGGGCTTTGAGGTTTCAAAAGGGCACACCAAGCTTCGTGTCTCTCTTTTTTTCTTTTTTCTTTTTCTTTTGTCTATAAATTATGATATAGTTTTCATCTATTGCTCCAGAGTCTTCCTGCATGCTACTGTGCTTTCTTCCATGATCGTGAATTAAGCCTCTGAAACTATTAGCAAGCCTCCAAATAAATATTTTCTCATATAATAGTATACAATAGTTATCATGGTCACAATGATTCTTCATAGCAATAGAACATAGAGTGCTAAGACATAACATGATTTCTTAAAGAATTCTTAAGATGATACCAATAATAAAGAACGGCCTCATGAAATCTTTACATATAATCTAAAATCTAAATGTTCTTGACAGATGGAGAAGATTCAGCAGATGTTGTTCACATGTTGAAGACCTTGCATTTAGATTTGTGCTATCTGCATACTGGTATTTTTTTCATATTCTTACTTTTTAAACAGAAAGTAACTGTTCTTGATAGTATTGTAGTCTTCAAAATTTGTAGAAGAATCACTCAGTATGCTAGGTGAAAATGCTCATTTTCAAGATTTGCCTTCACATATTTTATTCAAATATTCTAGGTCTGTATTTAGAGATATGGGTGGTAGTATGCTTTTCATCTGATGATAATTCTGAGTGGCTAGCCTTTGAAATAAAGATTAATATGGTAAAAGGGGAGTTGAGCTTTCTACCTTCTTTTGAGGAAGGTCATTAAATTGTGAATTTTCTGAGTTGTAATCCTGTATTCAGTGCTATTGGTCATGCATTTTACTGGCACATCCTTAAAGGTTATATATAACTTATATAACTCAAGTTAATGAGTTATAGGTATTATTTATTAGGATTTTGATGAAATTTCTTAGTGTGTCTCCATTTGTACTTTCATGAGAATTCTAGAAAGGGTGAGTCAAAGATGGCTAATCAGTTGTTATTTTAATCATATTCTGATCTCTGCCCTAAAGGTTTTTTCAAGATCACTTTGGTAAAAAACATGATATAAGCTGAGTAAATTATTAATGAAGGTCTCTTTGCACTCCTGTGCAAAACTGCAGCAAATCATTTCAACCTCTTTTCTGAAGGTCAAGCTTCATGCTGAGGAAATGATTGATATCTATTGCTTCATCAAGGATTTTTGAAGCCTGAAATAAAGAATTTCTCAAGTGTTTTGGAGTCAGACTCATATTTATTCCCTTAAGTTTCTGTTATGCCACATCATCACTCAGAGATGCCAGCATACTTGGAAGTATTTGTCTTATGATTCCCGAGAGCATGTGCCTAGTGGTTAGGAAATTTGAATGGATTTCAAATACAACTCCAAAGCTGGGTGGATGTTTCTGATTCTGGCAAGACAAGTGGTTAGATATGAGGCAATCAAAGAAACTCTGGTTGTATCATTGTAGCTGAGTCTCATGATAGAATGCTTTTTTTGTGATTAAATGCCCTTAGGTTATGGACAGGTGGTTCCTGATACAGCAAAAACAAAGGCACCAGTACATTTCCCTACACGTGCACATTAATGGAGGGCTTGGATTTTCAAAGACTTTGCTTTACTATAATATCATTTCCATTGTAGATTTGATATCTCTATGGGGTTTTTATGGAGAACATGGGGGACAAAACCCTAACCAAAACCAAAAGCAGAACCAAAAAGACTCTAAAAAGGAAGGGCTAGACCATGAATTGAGAGGGAAAATGATGACATTACCCTATAAATATGTCATCCACAATACAGATACTCAGAAAAATGTTTATAATTCACAACAAAGAACCCTCAGTGTGTCACCTTCTTTTGGGAGACAGCTCACTTCAACTTTTTGAAGTGTGTGTTTTGTTTTGCTACATCATTTTCAGTTGAAACCATCAGTCTTTTGCTACCAAACAATTTCCTTTTAGATGAGAACCACGAAGACGCTTTTGACCAACAACATATTTCAGGATAGTCACTTGAATGAACTGAATGAACAACCTGTAGACCCCCTACTCTTTGTGAATGTGTTGTTCTAAAATCCAGGCGTGTACTTTCCATGCTGAGGCACCCTGATACTTTTTTCTCTTGAACATTTTCAAGGAACCAGCTTCATTCAGGCCAAGGTCCCCAGGAAGAAATCTTCAGGTCAGTGGTTCTCAAAGAGGGGGCTGCTATGCCTTTGGGGTTGCATATCAGATATTTATATTAAGATTCATTAAAGTAGCAAAATAGCAGTTATGAAGTAGCAAAGAATGAATTTTAAGGTTAGAGGTCACCACAACATGAGGAACTCTACTAAGGAGTCTCAGTTTAGGAAGGTTGAGAACTACTCTTTTAGGCTATGAGCAGCAATGTTGCACATTATCTTCCTGATACTTGATACTTGCTCATCTACCTACCTTTAATATTTTTGACTGGGTCTTCTTTGGTTTCTTTATTTCTTTGTTTACTGGCAAAGATTCAACAAGTATTAATGAGTTGCTGGAGACAGAGAATGCCCCCCCATTCCTGGTTTAGATGGAACAGTAAATGTTTAGATGGTTTAGGAGGACATCACTTCAAGGGTGGCCTGATATCCTAAGATACTTTCTCCTCTGATAAAAGAAAGGATAACCATCAGACACCCTTGGAGATTAAATGGTTGTCGGATGACACCTGGAGAAGCTCATCTCATTAATAAGAATCGGTATGTCTTTTGATCTAAAACATATTAAGATAGCCTGTCCTTAATTCCAGGAAAATTCACTTGCAGTATCTCTCCTCTTGCCTCCCCTCCCTTCTGCTGCATGACCCGTGTTTAATTTCTGTACTGCTACCCAGCACACCTGTCTTTGATTGGCGTAGGAAGGGAACCTGAGAACTGCCATATGGTTAGCTGGTTGTTGTGGTAGTGTTTGTTGTTGCCTTTGTATGTGTGGTAAATAATTAATATACAAGCTATTCTAGGACTACACTCAGGTTGCCAAGCCATTGGATTTATATCAAGATCCAAGCTTAGCTAGATCCACTGTGATGTTCTGGCTACTGTAACAAAAGACAAACTTCTACTTTCTCTGGTACCTCTGAAGACAAATTGAAAGTCTAAACACTGTAAATATGGCCTCAATCTAAAGCTTCTGAATGTTTAAGCAAGAGTGTATTGATCAATTTATCCATGAATTATTTCATTTTAAATTAAAAACTATTTTTGTCAAGTGAAGATTATTATTGATTAAATATATTACATAACATATGCTTATACATTACATATATATTTCTTATAGTTCATGAATGACTTGACCATAAGCTGATTCATAATAAAATTTTGCTTATGGAAATAATACTCCAAATCTAAGATTTCAATAGAATGACTATTGTTCACTATTAGTGAACAATTATTTGATAGAATTTTTCTGTTCAAATCATTATATCCAATCATTTAGGCATGTTATAATTATTCTTGCAACTAGAGACATAATAATTGAAAAAGTTAATATGAGATTTCTCTTCCCTGTCAACATGTTGAGAATCTTAGAGAATTATGGAATATTTCTTAAATTTTTCTGAAGCAGTGATCTCAAAATAATTAGAGTTTTGATGTCTTGATGTCATCCTTCTCATCTCAGTGACACCACAATTAACAGGAAGTTTTTTTATAGCAAGCTCATCTCCTCTGGGCTGAAGAACTGTACATGAATATAGCATGTATATTATAACCCCTCCACCAATCCTCAGAATTCTCTCATGTAGAAACAATATAAACAAGATTTGTTGAGGATGCTTCTCTCACACTGTTTTTAAGCAGACCATGGACCTTCCTGACAATTTTAGCTCCTTATTTCCCCATTAGGGAATTGTGGAAAACAATGCCTGCTGGAGTTTTAAAGAGTAATACATATGTACTTGTCTAGTTTAAGACACTCACTTCAGCCTGTGATTTATTCAAATATTATTTATCTTCTGTTATGTTTTTAAATGTTTATGCCATTAAATAATTACAACTTGCAGCTTTTTGAATCACTTTTAATATTTCAACTTAAATCTTTGCCGTAGGAGTTAAAAGTTTTTGATTCCCAGAATATTAATCATATCATTATAAACAACCCAATCAGATATTCTCCATTTACATGTGTACTATTTATATAAAGATAAATAAAATGTATAATCATAGATTCTCTTTTTCCTTTAAACAATTTCTGTATTGCCATCATCCAGGTGCATTCTTACATGCCAAAGTGACATAATAAATGTTTGTTTGAGCTTAAGTTATAAGAAAGATATAGTTATTATGAAAGAGAGATAGTACAGCTTATAATATTTGCATTTAATGAACAGTACATCAAGTTCCAAGTATACATTAGTAGAATGTCTGCATCACAAATGACAAAGGTTAGAAGGATTAATACCAACATCTTCAGAGGGACGGAAATAGTGGCCATTACTTTTGTGATTTTTTTTCCCTCACATTTCTACTAAATTCCCCCCATGGTTGTATGTGGACAGAATTCTCAAGAAGAATTCAAGCATAGTTGTGCTTGTTCTGGCTACTTAAATCAGCAATGAGTCAAAAGATCTAGAAATTCAGTATTTGCTCATGATCTCCTTCCTTCTGCTCCTCATTTGGACCTTGGGAGCTCAGTCCAATGCTCCAATGTGGGTCTCTGTCTCTGCCTCCATCCATTGCCAGCTGAAGGTTCAATGGTGATATGCAAGATATTCATCAGT
>LOEQ01003262.1:188642-204544 GCA_001685075.1 Bramus lutescens | reverse complement strand
CCCCCACCCCCAAGCTCCTAATTTTTGCATGGCAATCTTGTCTACTTCCGATATTCAGGAGGATAACTACATGTTTTTCTTTGGGTTCACCTTCCTATTCCTTGGGTTCACCTTCAGTATTTGAAAGGATTCTTAATAAAGAAAAAATCCACAGAGGTCCTGTGTAGGATGAATTGGCCCTTTGGAGATTTCCAAAACTCTATTGCTTCACACAATATCATCCTAGGGCCGATGGTCCTGTGACGGAAGTCAGGATACATAAAAGGGTTTAGTGTCTGTCTTTGATGTTCTTCCCTGACAATTCCATGAAAATACAATGAATAACAAATAAAATAGTCTTCCTTAATTCTTTTTTATTAAAAAATTATATGAAAAAGACCTTCTCACTGTTCCAAAATCTTCCTCACCTCACTATCCACCCAACTTTATGTTCTCACCCCTTTCAAAAAAGTCCCACAAAACACATAATCAATACAAATAAAAATCAATAAGACAAAAAATGTCCCCAAAAAACCAAAACAAAAGTTCCATAAAAATGTGTAGTCTGTTTTGTATTAACAAACTACTCTTGGGCATGGCCCTTCCTTGGTTGATATACCCAGTGACTCTTTGAGAAAAGTGTTTTTTTCTCTTGCCATTTGAATTACTTTTTTGGTTATGGTTGGGACTTTGTGTCTACTTCCCCTTCTCAGTGCTCAGATCCCATTTCTATAACACCTGTGCAGGTCTTGCTCAGTCTGCCATGGTCTGACTTCTGATTTTCATCAGTTTGTTGTGTCTGGAAGACACTGTTTCTTTGGACTCAGTCATCCCCTCTGGCTCTTACACTCTTTCTGATTCATCTTC
Source organism: Bramus lutescens (assembly GCA_001685075.1). Lineage (NCBI taxonomy): Eukaryota > Metazoa > Chordata > Mammalia > Rodentia > Cricetidae > Bramus > Bramus lutescens. The sequence goes on along the minus strand of LOEQ01003262.1, from coordinate 203,698 downwards.
TGCATAGATTCTATAGCCTTTAGGGAAGAGATTTGTTGAAGACATCCCATTTAGGACTGATTGCTGCAATGTCGCTCATTCTGTATACATTGTCTAGCTGTGAATCTCTTTGCTAATTCCCATTGACTGCAAGAAGATTCCCCGATGGGGGTTGCGCAAGGGATTGATCACTGATGTTTTTCTTCGACTCCCTAAGTTTTTCACGTCCAGTTTTATTTCAGTTTGGATTTTTGGTAGTGATTCTATTTCTTTGTTATATTCTATTTTCATTTCTTTAAATATTTTTGGTATTTCAATTGTTTGTATTTTCACAGTCTTCATTAAGGCCTTTATCCACATCCTTTTCTAGGTCCTTGAATATGCTAAGTGCCACTTTGAAGTCCTTGTATGTTTCAGCATTACTGTATTTCTCGCAGTCAGTTACAATAGGTTTTGACAGCTTCTGGGAAAGTATGTCTTGGCTTTCCATGTTTTTGTGCTAGGATCTGGCATCCACAGTTGTGATATCTGAAGTGTTTCTTCACATAGACATGTAGTTTGATCTTTGTTGAGTGGATATTCTGTTCTTTGGTTGCTGTTGCCCTCTCTGAATTTTAGCAGAGTGTGGTGGCTGTGGGGTTCCTTGTAGAGAGTTCTGCTGGCTGATTAGTGACAGAAAGGAATAAAAATGAGAAGGGTAGCAGGGAAAGCTTGAGGGGTGCAAGAGCAGAGTCCTTAGTAAACGGAGGTGAGGATAGGAAAAGAGGAGGGGACCAGTAGACAACAGGCAGGAGGATTAGGGTATGCTTGGAGAGATTGAAACATAGGCCAGAAAGGATAATAAAGTCCACCCAACTGAGTCCCAGCCTGGTGTAGACACAAGAATACCCTCATATAGACTTTCTTTATTTTCTTTTTCATTTTTTTTTGGTTTTTCGAGACAGAGTTTCTCTGTAGCTTTGGAGCCTGTCCTGGAACTAGCTCTTGTAGACCAGGCTGGCCTCGAACTCACAGAGATCCACCTGGCTCTGCCTCCTAAGTGCTGTGATTAAAGGCGTGCACCACCACCGCCCGGCTCAGAATTACTTTCTTCATTCTTAGATGGAAATCTTTTAAAAACATTTTTTTATTTTCTATTTATTTTTTCTTAAAAAACAATTTATTTATTTTCATTTTATGTGCACATGTGAGTACCTACACATACACATGTGTACTGAATATTTGTCAGTTTCTGGGGAGGCCAGAAAAGAGTGTGAGATTTGTATAACTGTTGATAATAGAGGTTGTGAATCGCATGATTCAGTTACTAGAAATCCAGCCAGTGTTCTTTGTGAGACCAGCAACTGCTGTTGACAGCTCAGCCAACTCTCCAGCCCTCGAACCCACATCTTTATGTTGACTTATCCCTTGGGAAGGTTTCTTCCCCAATGTTTTTACTTACATTGTGGACAGCTAAAAGAGTTCAAGCATTTTACTGAATAAAAATATTAAAGAACCAAATGATAACTGAATTTCTGAAGAAAAATCCACTTCCTATAAATATCATGTCCTAGCAGAGCCTAAATTTAAAATTAATAGAAATTTCTAAGTGGTGTGACAATTGTCTTTCTCATACATGCTGACATTATTAGAATTATCTTTTGGGATAGGAATTTGGCATTATGGTATTTTCTGCCTCTTATACAACAACAGCTTATGTGTTTATGTAGTCTATGCTCAAGACTGTGCGGGTCTCATAAGAACTTTCTTTCTGTACACAAAAGGAAGACAGAAGCCGCATTTCCACAGAGGGCGGAGCTTCTTGTTTTTTAACTTTCCCCTTCATAGTTCCTAAAGAAAACACACTTTAGGAGCTGGAGAGATGGCCCAGAAGTCAACAGCGCTTGTTGCTCTGGCAGAGAACATAGGTTTGTTTCCCAGCACACATATGGTGGTTCACAAAAATTTGTAATGCTACTTTCATGGGATATGATACCATCTTCTGATCTCCCCAGGTACCAAGCATGCACATGGTACAGAATACATATATTAAGCAAAACACTTATACATAAAAATAAACTGAATATATTTTTATTATTATATTGACTACAATGTAAAGCATTTAATGGACTTTTTCAAATGGACTGCTAGTAAACTCTGCTACTTTGAAATATATTCTTGGGATAAAAAGAATTCCAGAACATTTTCAATTTATTTCCTATCGAAATTTATTTATTACTAGCTAGTTTAAATCTATCCTTTAGGAGGTTTTTCCCTTGCAGAATTTTGTACTTAAATTGTATGGCTTTTTGTAAACTAAATTTCAATTTTCTAGATGGTTTATGTAACTAGATGTGGCTTAAGGTATATAAATGTGTGTCCATGGAACCTGATTATGTCTAGCTGGGATTTTGTTTTTAAGTTTTAATTTGCAATTTGACCGTCTCATTGAATTGACCTAGAGCTTGCTGCTGTATGATCAACATGCCATGAAGAAAAGATAGCTGGCTTCCAAGTGGAGATGTTAAAGATACCCTTGCAGGAAAATGTGCAATTTTGTGGCTACTAAAGCATAGCAAAGGACAGCATTGTACTTGTGGATTCTACATCTTTGCATTATCTTGGTCACTTATGGCTTGGGGTTGATGATTATCTGGAAAAGGCTGCCATGTAGACTGGAGATTGACTTGAGTCACATGTTATTGAAAAGAAAATCTAACTTTTATATTGTAAGATTAAGAGGTTCATGGTCACCAGCTCTGATACCAATGTGCACCAGGGGTTAATGTAGTCTTCTAACAGCCCTAGAGACAGATTGATCTTGATCTTTTAAATGTCTCCAGAGGTCTCCAAACTGTGAGGAGAGAACTGGAGTGCAAAAACAACATGTTTTCCTGCTAGAAGCTGAATGCAACGGATTGCTAGCAAGCAGCAGGCAGAGAAACAAAAGGTGGAAGTAGCTCAGAGGTCCTTCTCATTTCATGAGTTTGTGCGCAGGACAAGGACTCATTTAGTCAACACCTTGATTTTCCTCACTTTTACTGTATGGGGAAGTCTTATTGCTGTGNTCTTAGTTTCCAGTAAGAAGCACCCCATATTCAGGAAAGGGTTAATGTATACTTTAAAATCCGATCAATTAGAATTTTGTTTTGTTTTGTTTTGTTTTTGAGGCAGGACTTCTCTGTGCAATAGCTCTGGCTGCCCTAGAACTTGATTTGTAAACCAGACAATGAGAAATTTAACATGGAAACAAGCTAATTTTTGTATTATTTATCTCTAAATAGTGTTTGAAATTTTAATCAGTTCCTATATATGAAAACTGTCAGTTATCCTCACATACTTAGAAATATTTTCTCCATGTATATGTGTGTCTACATGTATACATTTTTCAACATTATTAAGAAGCTATGCAAAAAACGTCTAGCAAATTATAAAACAAATGCTTCATTCTAAGCTCGGATGTTTAGAGAAGGTTTTCCATAAGCTACACAATTCAGGCATGCATATAATTGCACGTGTGTTGATAAACTCATATACATATTTCATTAGCAAGAATAAATTTTAAGTATTTATTATATAAACAGCATTATGAAGTATTTCCAACAAAATACCCATTTATTTGGAAACCATGGATTGTAGCGAGTGTTATAAAAATTTGGAAGTCAGTAAACTTCTTCAACTATAATTTTATATAGAAATTCACATCACATATTAATATTCTTTTACCCACTGCAAAACTGATAGAATTTCATTGAAACTGTAGTCACTATACAATTTCTTGATTATTACTATCTATCAGAATAATACTATTTCCTTCACACATTCAGTTTTTTTTCTTTTTGTAAAGGGTGAATGCTGAAAGATCAGAGAAGTAGAGGAGCTAGCCACCAGAGAAAAAAGGACCTGCTGACTGTTATGAAAGTCTAGGTCTATGTGGGAGGATGGAGACGCAGAAACAGAAGAATGGTTTGGGAAGAAAAACACTCATAGTTTTTTGTGCATTGAGAACTTGAAGAAAATAAGTGGAGAGCAATGAATGATGAAGATGGGATGAAAATGCCTTGGGTCCTAGAAATCTAGATAGGAATAAATTCAGAATTCACTACACAGATAGTGGAAGATGCCAGAGAAGCAGTGAAGTATTGGATCAAAGAGTAAGAATCTTGCTCTTTGAATTATAAAGAATGCCACAGTGAAATATAGATTAAAGGAGACATAGTAGAAGAGGAAGAAGTAGGATGCCCTTGAAGATTAACAGGGGACACCTGGTGGTTGCCTGAAATGAGGTAGTAGTAGTGGAGGTCAAGGTTAAGAATGCATTTAAAGAATGTCAAGAAGAAATGTCAAGTATTTGTGGAGGGTATTCTTAGGAATCATTTGGCAAAGCAGGTAGGTAATGCGGATAATAAAACATGTTCAGGCAATTTTAATATGCTTTGTACGTTGCCAGAACTGACGAGAGAGAAGTCACTCTCAATTTTTAAGTGACAGTTTTGAGACGAAGGAGCTGAACAGAAAATTGTACTTCCATGTTTCAACTATTGACTGTAATGCCTGCTAAATAGTTAAGATCACAGACACCAGAGCAGTGTAAGTGCATATTGCTTTTGGCATATGATAGACATTAGCTCATTAAAATATTCAGAGTGGCAGACGTACATGTTCAGTAGGCTAGAGAAATATTAACTTTAGGAGCTAGGAACTTCTGGGCTCTAGAAATCCCCGAGTGCTTGGTTTTCAAAGTTCTCTGCTGAACAGATTGGGAGTATTCCACTGGCCCTCTGCTCAGGCTCTTCTGATGTAGACTTCAGTTCCACTGTTCAATCAGACCTGAAGAGAATGAGGAGGAAAATTTGGAAAACCCTCTGTAATTACACTGGAGGCTAAATACTTGGAATGGCGACATACTACTTAAAAATGGAAATGTAGAAGACATCTAACATAAAATATTTAAACAGTTTTTTAAAAGAAAGAATTCATGGTATATATAAAGCATGGGTTTAATACTGTGTTCTCAGGAAAGAACAGAATCTTATATTCTCACAATCCATGGCTGAAAGACTGTTTTATTATAACATTTATTATGGAAACAAATCTCATATGAGTCTAGGCAAATTCCTTAAAGTTCTTCACGAAATAGCTGTAAAACTTCTGTGGCCAGTATAGTTTAAAATTACTTTCTTCTTTTTTTGTTTGAATTTAAAATACACAGTTTGTCTCTCTTACCCATTTCTTTTCGGTTGGAGAAAGACAGAGAAAAAAAAGAGGAATGAGAAGAAATATTTAAATAGGAGATAAGTAAGAAAATGAAAAAAAGATGAAGCTGAGCAAGAATGCTTTGGCATTGAATGAAAGGAAATTGAGTATTTGGACATATTTTATTTATATTGATGTTTCAGCAGGTTATTCGATTCTCATAAATATAAAGTCTATAAAATGGTAAATACTCCAAAGAATTGAATTCAGAAGAGAATTGTGTACTATGCATAAGTTCCTTACTTACTATATGCAACATCTATTACATTTCCAGACATGTATGTAAAAATATGCATTCATATACATGGTCATCCGTAAAGATGGGAAAAATAATTCTGCTATTTTAGTTATCATTTTAAAGATATGTACATTATTGTGTATGTATTTGGAATGAGTATGGAAAGTGTGTTATCCTCAATCAATAGCAATTTTGAGGCATCCAGCCCTGAAATAAAATAGCAGATGAAGTTGTCAGACACAATCACAGGCTCCAAAAAATGCCCATGAGGATGTTATGTAAATAGCACTGCTGAAACTCAGAACTCTTATACCTGGAAAATAATCCATTAAGATAACCTAAGGAGTATCTACTAAGACAAACTTTCATTTCCAAAGAAGAGTTTTGCCAAAGGCATTATAAGAAAAATTATCCTATTATTCAAACTGATAGAGGATATGCCATACATTTATGCTGATAAACCTTTCTTCACATCTATAAACCAAAATTGAATATCAGCAGTCACCAAATGTTTGAGGAAAACAAAAATAATAAACAGAACGAAGCCTAAGGATGAACAGAAGGAAACTTTATAATGAGTATAATTAGCATCAATGGAGAACCAACGTACAGACAAGAGAAAACCATATATCTGAGTGAAAGTAAGTGTTTCGGTGTATTTTACCATTATAATTATTTGTAGAACGAAAGAGCTAAATAAGCAGAGTGACATTGATGTAAAATTCAGAAATTAGGCTGGTGGGCTGGAACACTGAGCCAAAGGTATTCTTTCTGAACTGAGCTCTAAAGAAAAAGCAAAGGAAAAGTTAACGGCCCATGAGAAAGTTTTAACAGTTCTAATAGCCTCTCAAGAAGTGACAAGAAGACAGCAAAATAAAGATAGGGGTTGGGGCAGAAGAAACAGGTAATAAAATATCCCAGAATTGAAGATGTAAACCTCTTTGCATAATAGTCCTTTATATGCAATCTAAGCAATGCGGGATCTTAAAGAATTAACTCAAAGGCATCCTGGTGAAACTTATTTTTAATATTTTAATCTCAATACTAGTAAAAATAAGACTATATTGAAAATGGAAATAGAGAACTGGGTGTTGGTGGCATATGCCTTTAATCCCAGCACTTGGGAAGCAGAGGCAGGTATTTGAGTTTGAGGCTAGCCTGGTCTACAGAATGGGCTACAGGATTGGCTCTATACATAGTTACTGAAAAACCCTTTCTTGAAAAACCAAAAACCAAAACCAAAATAAAACAAAACAGAAAACAACCATGGAAATAGAGACTTATCTTTTATTATTTAATCTCGTCAAGCTATGCTACTCCATTCTGTAATGGTTATATCAATAATTTGTCATCTTCCCTTCCTCAATGTGTTTTATAGCACTGAATTACACACTTACGCATATGAAGAAATATAAACACTGTACTCTAGAATCATTTTTGAAGGCCCAACATATCAAAGTTGTAAGAGATATGAAGTTTATATATAGATATAAACTTATTATAGATGTATATACATACATATATATAATTCAAATGAATAACACAATTATCAGGAGAATGGAAGTAAAAAATTTTAATGAGAGAAAAGAGTTTGCTTCTAAGCACAAGATCATACATATTTCAAAAAATAGCAGCTGAAAAAGTGGGAGAAATTTTGAGTATAGAAATACTATGTACATATTCCTACTGAGAATGGGGATACTTTTCTTTTTCTTCGTCTCTTGTACAGTGCATCCCAACTGCAGTTTGCCCTCCCTCTACCTTCCCAGTCTTCTTTCCCACCTCCCTTTTTCTTCAGATGCAACTCCTTTTCTGTTTAAAACAAAAAAAGCAAGAAAAGGCCTCCTAGAGATATCAACAAAACGTGCATAACAAGTTACACTAAAACTAGGCACAGTCCCTCTTATCAAGGCTGGACGAGGCAACCCACTAGGAGGAAAAGAGTCCCAAGAATAGGCAAACGAGTCAGAGACAAGCCTGGCTTCCACTGTTAGGTTTCCCACAAGAACACCCAGCTACACAACCGTGATGCACATGTAGAGAACCTAGTTCAGACATGTACAGGGTCTGTGATTGTCCCTTAAGTCCTGAGATCCCCTATGAGCGTTCATTATTGTTTCTGTGGACTGTGTTCTCATAGTGTTCTCAACCCCTCTGTATCCCCAAACCCTTCTCTCCTCTAGGGCGTTCCCTAAATCTTAGTACTCACAGAAGTTCTCACAAGTGTTATATATTTCATGTGTGTGTATGTGTATGTATTATCAAGATTATCAATTTCATCATTGTTGAGAAGCAAAATTGATCTTGTAACAATCTAAGTAAATGTTCAACAACAGTGAAATATTAAAATAAAATGCTGATGCTTAAAGTTTTCATTGTATGAAACTTTATACATCAATATTGAAAACTTTATGACACTGAAGAAGTAAAGTGAGGCATGTAGTGGCATTTCACTTGTATTTTAATAACTAAAGCTTGCCTGAAGTTCAGAAAGTAAAACAACCACCCTCGTCAGCCTTACAGACCAGGCAGTGGTGACATACACCTTTAATCTCAGTAGCCACACTAGCTTGCCATAGAAACCAGGCAATAGTGATGAACACTTTTAATCCCAGGCCTAGAGAGGATTATAAAATGGGAGAAGAAAGCTCTCAATCACAGTCTCGTTTTGAGATTCTGGAGGCAGGATTGTCCTTTCATACTGAGGTGGAGGTAAGAGCCAGTGGCTGTTTGTTTTGCTTTTCTCACCTTTAGATTCAACCTTAATTTCTCTCTCTGATATTTTACAAATCATGCTTCAGAAGAAGACACTAGACTATGAATAGGGATCCCATGAAATGGATTGGAAGAATTAAAATTAAGAAAATTAATATCCTAGCAAAACTATTTGAAGGCTCTATGTAATATCTATCAAATTCCAAAGCCATACTTAAAAGACATTATAAAAAAAAAACCCAAGCAATTACAAATTTATACAGAGGCAAAAAGACTAAGGACAGCCAAAAGAATCCTGAACAAAAAGCATACCATGGAAAGGAATCCATATCTGATTTCACATTACTACAGAGCTATAGTTAAAAACAGAAACATTGATCAATGGAATGGAATTGAGTAACCAGATATTAGTTGACACAATTACAGTCACTTGATTTTTGACAATTATTGCAAAAATATGCACCAGAAAAAAATCCACACCATGATAAGTAGCTATTGGCAGTGGACAGTTGCTGGGAGAGGGAGAATTAATTGTTAATTGACAAAAGGCAGTCATAGAGTAGGACGAATATCTATGTGCCTATAAATACATAAATGTGGTATTGCATTTGTTAAGTGGTGATGCTCACTCTGTTAGTGAAACTGGTTGTTAAAGGGTGAGCTATTCTCACAAATGAGATCCTTGTTAATGAATACTTGGAGTCTACCCGTTAGTCCTTCATAAAACAAGAACCTCTGTTATGACCTTTTCTTCAGTAGAAAATTCTATAGGCAGAAATAGGCTAGTGCTAAAGAAATGAGAGGAAGACTTGTCAGCTGATATCAACCCAGTGTGTCCATATCTGTGTCTACCTGTGTCCCTTCTTTCTCCACTCCAAATCTCCACTGTCCTTTCCATTCTTTTTCTTTCCCCTCTTTCTGTCTATATTTCTCTATCTTCCCATTTCCCCGAATTTATTGTTCCAGTTATAATACTTAAGTTAGTACAAAATACTCCGTTTGCCAGACCATCACCTCAAAGGTAAGTCTTCCCATCAGAATAATACCCGAGAACACAACTTCTCTGATTGTACTGGATTGGAGGATTAGAAAATCAGTGGGAGGCTATAAGGGTGCTTTGTAGCAATACTTCTTTTCCCCTCAAATTCTTACTTTAAATTTTGTGGCTATGTATCTTTTATCATGTTCTTTATGAGTCAAATTGTTTCTTCCTGGATGCCATCTCACCAAAACTATCAGCTCTCTTCAGAGTCAAGCATCTTTCCCCTGCAGACACCCCTCAGATCTGACTCCCTGCTTCCATTGCGCGCTTCCCTGCCGCTTGATGCTTGAAAATCAATCTTTTGAAATTGTTAAAGCATGAGAGAGCTTTGTTGATTCCACATACTAGGTACTTTAGCATTTGGTTTCTCTTTTAATTCTCACAAGAGTCTTTGAAACTATCAATGGATGTCAAGGTTTCTCAAGTGTACAGATTATACACACTGATGATATTTAGCTAATGATGAATTCAGAGTTTTGATCTGCTCTGCACCAGTTTGAAGTTCTCAGCAACTGCATCTCCACATGCAGCTGCTTAATTTACAAGGTATTGCATCATGGTGTCTACTCACCTGGATCTTCTCAACTTTTTTTTTTTATATCCCTTAGTGTTGTCTATTTGCTAAATGCCTCTGCATAGCCTCTCTGGAAATCCCCAGTTTATCAAAGCATTATAGAAGGGATCTGTCTTGTTATAGTCAGTCTTGCTTTGTCCTTAAGAGGTGATTTTAGGCTATCCTGGACTTTTAGATTCTTCATTAGAATATGAGCCATTTCTATCTAACTGCAGACTCTGGGTACATATCCCAAGTTTCCCTGCCTCAAAGGGAAATTTAAACAAAAAAACACATCTACAATGTGTGGACTGAAAATAATATTGTTCAGAGTTCTGGGATGATAATTTTATTATTAATGAGTTAAAGGTTTTATTGCATGGTCAATATGAGCCTGAAAGTATCACTCACACCCAAGTCACATGGAATTTCATTGGTCATCTTTTCTATATGTGAATGTATGTATTTATTTTATTGACATATTTCTCACTTATAGAACTATAAGTTAATAAATTTATGTTATTTTAAGCCAGCACATATTTTAGACCCCGGTAGTGAAAAACAATGCTTATTTCTAAAGCGGGGTGTATGCTTAGGTCAGTTCTACCCTATGGCTGAGAGATACTGGGTGCGTCTCTTGAGAGTTTTTCTCTGAATTTCTTGGTATTTCTCACCATCAAATACATAGAGCTCTATGGAAGCAAACAAAAGTCTAGGAAAAGATTTCAAGATGTTTGTTTACTGAGATGTTGCTATATGTGTTAGGAAACGTGACTAAAATAAATGACACTTGATTGCAATCTAGTCCAACTCTCCAGAGTACAGTTGTCATGAAAGTTTTGGGAAAAGATACTTTCGCCTCAATGCTTATCTCAGCATTCCTCACAACAGTCCAGAAAGGGAATCAGGCTGAGCACTCATCAGTATACAAATGAGCAACAAATAAATAAACAAACAAACAAACAAAAGATAGTATTTATACACAGTATTATTTACATAAAAGGACAAAAAAACTCATGTCACTTTCAGGAAATGGATGGAATTTCAGAATCTCATGTTCAGTGAAATAAGCCAGATGCAGGAAGAAAGATTTATCTTCTCTCACATGTACAAAAATAAAACAAATAAAAACGAAAGGATAATTTGTAGGTAGGAAAGGTATTGCAAGTAGTTGGAAGGGGGCTGAATGTGTGTGTTAGAAAGGAGAACCAGACAGGAAAGAAGGTTCTACATCACTGAGGCATGATGCATGTTTGCACGAAAACATTATGATGAAACATATTATTGATAGAGTTAATGTCTGTGAATAATTCTAATAAAAGTGGCACTAGACATGACAAATTTTGTTTTGTAATGACTATTTAATTCATTTTTTGTAATTAGATGCTTCCCAAGAGTCACATCTCTATGTTATTCTATTCAGAATATGAGCTAATGGCAAGTAGCTAGTGGAAGAGCCAGGATTTGAACAACTGGCGTCTTTGTCTACAAAGGAGCCCCCCTCTCACGTCTAGTGGTACCTCTTTACTTGCAGATTATATTTTTGTTTATATTTATTTTTTGTTTTTGTTTTACACATGTGAGAGAAAATATATCTTTCTTCCTGCATCTGACTTGCTTCATTTAACATGAGACTCTGCATTTCCATTCATTTTTTTCTGAAAATGACATGATTTCTTTTATCTGAACATATGAAGATAAGAATTCTATTACAATATGTCATTCTTGGGGCTAGAAAGATAGCTCAGTGAATAAAATGCCCTCTGTTCAAGCATGAGGACCTATGTTTGAATCTCCAGATCCATGCAAAAGGTTGAGTGCAGTGGGGGTGTCAAGTAACCAAAATATTTGAGGTTAAAGTTTAACGAGAGATACTGTCACAAATTTTAAGTTGAAAAAGTGGTTGAAAAAGACATTCTAATATCAAGCTCTGGCTTTCCTACATGCCCAAATCACTAAGCTGTCACAGAAACACATGTAGACACACTGACAGACAGACAGATGAGAGAGAGAGAGAGAGAGAGAGAGAGAGAGAGAGAGAGATGAAACAACTATAGTTGAACACATGACATGTATCTTTAATCCTAGCACTTTTAATGAAAAGCCAGGATGATCAGGAGTTCATCTGTGCTATACAATGAGTTCGAGACTAGATTGACTACATGAGATTCTCCCTTGACCAAACACAACAGTCATCCCAAATAAATAAATAGATGTCCACAATTCAAATTTTGAGTGAATTATCGTCATTTCTTTTTAACGGTTTTTACAAATATTGTTTATTTTAATGAAGCTGGTACAGATGTTGTCCCTTGAAAACCGATATCCCAGTCTAAAAAATACAAACAGAATCAAAAAGAGCAATGTCTGTTGCATGAATAACTTTACTACTAACCAGTGATGAAAATTACAGCTTTCTGAGATCTTCAGACAGCCTGTCTTACTCTTAGGACACATTCTCTCCAGTGAAGCCATCCTTGCAGTTAGCTGCCACTCTCACTGCATCTGTCATCTTGACTACAACGTGATGCTCTTCTTTTGGTTCAGTCCTTCAGAATTTAAAAGTAGTTTCAACCTGAGGAAAGGTCATTTCCCCACAATTCAGGGCTCTGAAGACCTTCCATCTCCCACTGAAAAACCACAGTCCAGGCAAGTAGCAACTGCATGCTGGAACTTCAGGGCCAATTGGAAGTTCATAGGAAAGCTCCCACTGGTTGATCTTTTTATCATTACAAACCTGAAAATGCACAATCCTGAAAAGGGTGGTCTGTCTGTGCACAGATGAAATTTTTTAAAATAAGAAGGGCAACATTAGGGAGCTGATTCTTTCATCATAAAATTTTATCACTGAAAGATTCACATACAAATAAATCAAAAAGATAATACATGGCTTAAGAAATAACCATTCATTTATTCTTTGCCTGTAACTATTGCTGATGTAATTGGCATGCCACAGATGACCTCCATGTCCATTTATGAAATCCTAAGTGTAAAGAACATGAGAGATGTATGACTGCAAGGAAGATTTTTCAATTAAAATGTAATTTAAAAATACTCATTCCCATAATTATGACTTGTGAAAATGTAATAATGTATTTAATTTAAACTAAACCCAAAGGAAATTAAGCATTTTGAAATAGTATTATTTTTTACTGTTGATAGTTATGATGAAGACTTAAATACTTTTTTATGTTTTTATTATTCTAGGCATTTTGAGGCATAGAAAACATGCTGCAATATAAAAAGAAGACAAAATGCAGCTTGTTTACCTTAGGTGATTGTATTTAGTTCATAAATAATGAACAGTTCTCTGTGTTTCATCTCATTAATGAGGAACAATGGCTTGAAATGAATCAGCACCTTACCAAAATTACACAATTTTTAATTAGAACTAGTATTTAATTTTAAAGCTGATTTTTCTTAAGCCAGTTTTACCCAAGAAGAATCTCAATTTTTGAGTTTCAGAAAAATGATGATTTTTTTAAAGTAAAAGAAAATGTTTGCATAAAATACAAAGAAGAAACTTGGCCTAGTGTAAAAATCTTACAATCCTGGCTACTTGGAATCTAAGGCAAGATGATGGCAGGTTAATGACAAGCCTGGATTAAAGAGGTGGTGTGGGATTCCCCTCTGTATGCTGTGAATACCATTTATTAATAAAGAGACTGTCTTGAGCCTGCTCAGGGAATAGAGGTATGTGGGGAAAACTAAACTGAATACTGGGAGAAAGAAGGTAGAGTCAGGTAGAAGCCATGGAGCCGCCACCAGAGACAGACATGCCGAAACTTTGCTGGTAGGCCATGACCTCATGGTGATACACAGATAAATGGAGATGGGTTAAATTAAGATGTAAGAGTTAGCAGATAAGAAGCTAGAGCTAATGAGCCAAGCAGTGATTTAATTAATATAATTTCTGTTTGATTATTTCTGGTCTGAGCTGCCAGGTGGCCAGGAAACAAACTAACAGTCTCCCTACAACAACCCAGTGCATACATCTCATTCTTCATTTATTCATTAGTGCATCCACCAAATTTTATTATTTACCTACTGCTGATATCAGTCTTTTATCACTAAGTAAAGGCAGATAATAAGGCAAGAATTTTTTTGGTCACATTGGTGTTAGATTCTGTTGAGTTCAGCCAATAAAATAATAGTGTATTTCATAAATTTTGGTGCAGAAAAGTAAGGTAAGAAACCACTTATAATGTAATTTTGGCTCAAAACCCAAAGAACTCATGCTTCCTCATGCTTTAAGTCTTCCATCAATACTCACTAGGGTTCTACTCCCTATGCTAACTCAAAAGCTCTTCTTTTGCACAATTCTTAGCCAAGTGACCTTTCATCCCTAAATTCTCAAGGTAAGTGGCCAGGAAGAACAGTGCATTCACACAATGGAAATGAGAATACCCAGAATTATTGACAAAGATAAAGACTGTGACTGTACCAGAGGGCTTTGCAAAGATAATGAAACTCTTAATCACTAGTATCAATGGATTTGATCTTATTTAGAAATATAGTCTGTAAATATAATCGATGTGCAGAAATAATCAAAAATGACTGATGCATTTGAGACATTTGGAGACAGAGATGTTTTGTGAACATTATGTGAAAATGGTTACAAAAATTGGAAGGCCGTAACTACAATCCAGGAATGCTAAAGATTGTCAGGTACCACCTAGTGTTCATTACTTTCCTCATTACAGTGATCGAATACATGAAGCAGTTTAAAATGTGGAGGACTCTTTTGCTTCATGAATTCAGAGGGAATTTAATTGGTCAATCCACTTAAGGAAGACATCATAGATAAAATGGCTTTGTATTGTTAAGCCAGAGGATCCTTAGGAGGCTGAAAATTCTGTCTGAAAAGATAATTAAATATAAATTTCTAAGACTTGCCTCCAATGACCCAGTTCTCCAGCTGGGATCTACCTCTGGAAGTTTCCAGAACATCCCCAAATCTAGCAACTAGTTAGAGCTTGAGTGTCCATGTTGAACCTGTGGGAGACATTTTATACTCAAACTGTAACACATGAGTAGCAAATGGGTTGAGTTGAGAGGGCAGAACAGGGCAGGGCAGGTGAGGGAAGGGAGTATAGAAAGGGATGATTAATTCTAATGGCATTTGAAAAAGCCACACTGAAACTTGATAGTGCAGAAGCTTCCTAAAATGTATGTCAAATTCATATACATATACATACACACAAAGTACTTTATTTTCTTCTTTTCTTTTCTTTCTTTTCTTTCTTTCTTTCTTTCTTTCTTTCTTTCTTTCTTTCTTTCTTTCTTTCTTTCTT
>LOEQ01003262.1:164823-175665 GCA_001685075.1 Bramus lutescens | reverse complement strand
GTGTGTGTGTGTGTGTGTGTGTGTTTGTGTGTACTCATTTGGAGGTCAGGGAGTTGGTTTTCTTCTACAACATGTGTCCCAGAAATTGAATTCAGTTCCTCAGGCTTGGCAACAAGCACCCTTACCCACTGAGCCTTCTCTGTGGCCCAGCTTGCACATATTATAGAGGTAAAAACAGAACATCAAAAAATTGATTTTGGCCATAGAAGAAGCTGATTACTTTGCAATTCTTAGAGAGAACAGTATGGTAACATATAAAATTTCTGTCTCTATTTGAAGAGACCTTTGTCTCTAGCTTTGCTAACACCTATGGGAAACCTAGGGCCCCCAAATGACAGACATGCTTTAGTTTTTTGAGTATGAGTATTATTAGAGTATTGAGATGCTTTCATTGGTGAATTCAGAAGAGCAAGCTATGGCATACATAAGGACCCTTATCCCCAAGAACACTGTGCTCAGAGAGCCTTCTAGAGGACTCAGGTTATGAACCATGGCACAACTCTTGAACCAGGGCATAGAGGGTATAGTGAATGAAAGTCATTGAAATAGATCCAAAAAAGATCCAAATGGGGAATAAACATTGAACTGAAGATTTTCATAGTCCATCAACCCAAGAGGTACCAAACACATGGATTTGCTTTTTCAAAAAAGGGAAAGGGAAAAAGACAATGGATTATTATTACAAAAGTCCATCTTTTGCTAATGATTGAAAATAATGTAACTGTTGAAGTAAAGCAGGTGACTGGGAGAATGTCACTACTGATCAGTAAGGGGGATGAATAAGTGGTTCTGGTTTTCCCCTCCATTTAATCAGTTAGATAGCCTTTTACCTTTTTCAAAATTTACTTGATGACAAGGAAGCCAGCTAATGACATTGGCTTCATTTGTACTGTTATCCATTAGCTGGATGGTAAAGTGTAGAATTTCCCTAATATTTTTTTTGCATCAGACACTGGATCGAGCTTCCCGATGAATCCCTTGTGTATTGGAGATTAGGAAATGGGAGTTCTGCCAACAGTGACTACTGCAATTTTTAAGGCAGTAAATCTAGCATGGTTTCTTGATGGCTTAGCTTGTGTCCTTGAAGATTGTAACTCTGGGCTAGAAAAATATGAGGAACAATTCCCAGCAAGCACTATCCTTTCCATTCAACATACTTTCTGAAAAAAGACAATCATCTTTAGAATACCTGTACAATGTAGTAAAGAATAGAAAGACGAGGTATCAGCAGAATTTTATGGCGAATATAAATGATCTTGCATACTTAGGCTATCCTCTATTCAGTCTGAACCATTCACAGTGTCTAAGAAATGACAAGTAGGTGTGCATATAATTTAAATTCATGCACTGATACATTCAGTAGTGATGGTCCAAGGTATTAGAGTGAGACAAGAGTGAGATAAGGTAGATTTGCCTGGGTGGGACAATGGAAAGTATAATTTAGGTATATAGAGGGCCATAAGCATACTGAAGGAAGTTGTTATTATGTTTCTTAGTGACTGAGAAAAGACTATTAAAAGTAAATTCTGGGGTCCATATAAAGAAAATGCAGAATATAAAAGGTCTCAATAGCTGCCATAATAAACCAGAGGGGCTTTTACCATAGTCCTAGACAAGGAAAGTAGAATGAGTCAAGGTGAAAGCCCATTGCTGGTGGTCAAAGAGCCTGGATCGTGCTTCTCTATAGAGTGATCACTTATTTATCTGACTAAAAGTTAAGGATAAATGAAGCAATATACTTAGAAATGTCACTGGTGGAAATTTCTTTAGAAATTGAATGCAGAAAGAATGCCTAATCTCTGGTTATTTTTGGATTATGTGTTGTGTTTTCTGTATTCCATCAATGGCACATTAGGAATGATCTCACAGCAAGCTTTCAAATTTATACTGCTTTCTTATATATTTTAGTTTCATTTATCATCACTACTAATAGAAAGGAAGAAATCTATGCAGGTTAATATTTAGAATCTTGTTTGGATTAACACAGTGAATTAGATTGCTTATATTAAACATTAATTTACTATTTGATCATATTTATAAAATATATTGCAAATAATCAATTTTTCATTGATAAGCTAGGAGTAAAGAAAAAGAAAAGCCTGAATGAACATTGCCTGGTTTTCCTGGTCTATATATACTTACACTGTTGTGGATTTCAAGAGCCAACAACTTAACATTTGGCTCATCAATATTACAAATATTTAAGAATAGTTTCTCATAAGCTGATAGTGAGTAGGCTGTAGCACCTAGTGCAAGAAGATGAATATAAGGGTAATAGATGCATAATCATAATTATTGAACTGCTTACTTTATGCTCAGACACTGTGTGCTGACCTTTATATAGACATTGTAGTAATTCCATACAGATGATATTCACTATTCTCCCCATCTGAGAATGTGTGATTTAAGAATGGAGTAATGGATCACACAGAATATGATGAATTATATGGAAAAGAATAGATTTGAATCCATTATCAAGGACCAATTGTATAAGCTTTTTTATACAATGTCACATGTTAGATGGACCCATTAAAGTAAAATCAATTGAAAGGGAGAAGCCCATTTATATAAAGGGATAAAAATGAGAAAGAAAAGAGACGAGAGAAGAAGAGGATGATGATGAGAAGGAGGTGGTGGTAGAAAAAAGAAAAAAGAGTTAGAGAAAAGGAAGGAAGGGGGAAGAGAGGCAGGAGAGAGAGAGAAAGAGGGGGATGGGTAATCCTAAAACAAACAGAACAAAGAAGTTTTTAAGTCTAACCAAGTGCATTAGAAGGGTTTTTTTTTTCAATTTTTGATAATAGTCTCTGTAGTAAAGGGCACAGTGACATTTTGATAACTTGACATACCTCATCAAATTAATGAAGTAAGGATTTATTTTGGCTCATAATTTAAGAGGGCTCAATCTATATTGGCAAAGGAGATATGGTGAAGGTCTGGTGAGTAGAGTGAGTGGCTGGGACTCCTCAATAGCCCACATCAGAATCTGAGTAGAAACAACATTATGACAATAGACTTAGGTTCTGTCCTCTGACCTTATGTTTGCCAGTTAGTCTCTATGCTCAAAATGTTCCATAGCCTTCCTAACACTGCCTTTAGCTTGGGACCAAGAGTTCATCTCATGACTTTGTTAGAGAAATCACATCTTCAAATAATAATACACATTTACCTCTGTCAGGGAAAAGGGAAAAGACAAAGGAGATAAGATTTCAATGCATCAAGCTGATTGGTTCTTCGAGTAGCCAATGCTTGTGGATGTGAGCGGGTATTTGCTTCTACATTTTTGGTTGCATGAGAGATACTTATTGAACAAATGTGCTCTGACCTTGGGCACCGAAGTCTCCTTTCTTAGCTGAAGAATTATGAGCTCCATGTAAGACATAGAACAAGCTTTCCCCAAGCTGTGCCTTTACTTCTTTCTACATTAAATTGACTCTCAGGCCTGTGGAGACTCGCTGGTGAGAATTCCCAGATTTGTGGCAGGGGATGGTGCTAGCAATAGCAGGAACCATAATTCTTCTCTTGGTACCTGCATACCAAATCCCACTATACAATTTTTTTTTTTCATAGAGAGCTTGGATGTCAAGCATGTTTAATGTGATCAGCTCATGCAGGTTAGAAAGAAATTAGAGATCTTAGCAAGGGACTGAGAGCTATAAGTCTTCATTAGTGACTCACACCTACCCTGGGGTTACAACAATCTGTTTTAAAGTTTGTGAATTAAAGCCAGATTTTTCATCCTCTTCTGTACTGAGGAAGTGACAGAAGCTCAGAGCAGGGAAATAACTTTTACAAGGTCACATCCTAAGTAAAGTGTTAAAGAAGTGCCTGAGAAGTCTGTGGTCTTAAACTTAAGCCTCTTTGTTTAGCCCTGCTCTCCTGGTTCCTAAAACCAGAAGAGCAGATGACTTCAACATACCATGTGGAATTATGACTAAATTATTATATTATTATTTCCCAGTCTAGCTTTTATTCTATAGGTAGTAGGACTAATCATGAAAGCATTTGAACTTAGGTCATATCTATAAGTTTTGATGCGATTGGATGATAGTCCATATTTATTAATGCAATAAGCAGAATGGAATTGAGGAGCAGTGCTCCACGTATTAGAGAGAGACACCTTTCAAAGATAACAGTAAGACCTAAGTTGTTCAATGGTATTTGTTATGAAGTCTACAAAGGCAAAGAGCTAGAGTTCCAGGAACCATTTAATAAGTCCCAGAGAGATACAGGGCTATTGGATTAGTATAATTTTGAAGCTTCTATTCCATTTAAAGGTATATAATTTTAATTTGTATGCAGTGAAGACACATTTGAGGGGAGAGTGACATAATTTTATTTTTGCAAAAGACTCATTAATATCTTCATTGAATTTTGTATATTAATGAGTCCCATTTTACATTCAAACATATGATTTAACACTGTTGCCCAGTGTTGATCTCTAAGTATGATAATAGTGTTTTAAAATACCTTCTACACTTTTTCGCCATATTTAATTTTGAAGAAAATTTAATGATGGACAGCACTACTGGTGGGGTAGTGGAACAGAGATATATTTGAAGTAAGAGCTCAATGCATTAAATGTTTGTTGCAAATTTTCTAGGAAGATACAGTGTTGGCTTCTGTATAGTTCCAGTAATAAGGACAAAAAGGCAGAAATTTAAATGATTCTTTAGAACTTATTGATCAAATTTATATATGACGTGAGAATTTGGGGTTTATCAGGAACATAAAACAGAAAGAAAAGTGTTTCTATTTTCTAAAACTGGAAAAATCTCAAAAGACTTTGGTATTTAAAATGTCTCTTCTGGTTGTTATTGCTATTGTTTTGCTTTTGCGAAGCCTCTGTTTAATTGTGTGTATATGTCTCTTCAAAAAGTATTTTGAGTTAATTTTCTATTCATAAATTAAATATTTACCTTCATTAATATTTATAATCTAAAGTCATATGATCAAATTCCATGTTTATGTCCCCTCTAATTGAGCAGCAAATAGATTCAATATGTAATTAACTTAACAGATTTCCTTATTTGCAACCCCACCATTAGTTGATGAACAAAGGAAAGATCAATTATTTAATACCATGAGGGTTTTTGCTATAGTAATGTAGGATCAAGTGGAATGTTAGCTTAGGTTTTCTGCAAATGAGTGTACAAGTAGGAAAGTAAATGGAGATGGTGCATTAACTGCAGATAAAGTTCAAGAGATGTGTATTCTTACATCACATTCTGGGCTAAATTTCCCAGATAATGAAGCACCTTTGCTTTTATCTCCAGCCCACACTGTTTCCCTCCCGTGCAGGGCTTGTAAACACTTGTGATTGCAGACCCTGAACAGATTGTTGAGGAGGAATGATGAAAACTGTATGGCAACTTCTCTAATCAGGAGAGCCTTTGGATGCATTTTATTCCATAATTAAGCCAGATCCAGGATGTTCTGCACCTGATGGAAGGAACAGTGGTTTAAGAAGCTGAGTACTCATGTTAAAATAACATCTCTATTGCTAATTAGTTTAAGAATTCTGTCAAGGTAAAAGCTATATGAATCTTAATTACCTCATGTATAAATTATAAATAATGATGCCTGCCTCATCGACTATAGAGTGGTTTTTTTTTATGCCAATGCCATCCTGTAGGAAAGCAGGTGGGGTTTTATAACCAGTATGAAACAGCTACAACCAAAACAGTAATCTCTAAGCTCGATATATCACACCTATTGAGAACAGTAATAGCAACTGTCTTCTCATTTCCTCACCCATTCATCTTTTTCTAGTTTTGCTTCTTTGGTTTGTATAATTTCAAACTAAACTTACATGCTGTGTTGTGAGGACTACTTCTGATCATCAGCTTGGAGTGAGTGACACCTAGGAGTCAGGGTAACCATCCTTCTGGATGTGTCCATAAGCCCAGCTCCAGAGCTGACAAAAGGAGAAAGTCCCATCCTGAAAGCGGGCAAGGCATCCAAAAAGCTGGAGATCAGCTAAACTAAAAGGGGCCAGGGAAGATGCCTGGTATAGGCACCCTTTCCACTTCTGTCTGTCTGCATGATCTGATTTCTTTCTGACTTGGGTTTCTCAGCATGATATCCAATTATACTTTGGCCTCAAAACAATGGAACCTGTCAACCATGGTGTGAAATCTCTAAAAGCAAAATAAATCAACCATGGACCAAAACTTCTAAAACCCAAATAAATTACTTTTCTCTTGTAGTTGTGTCTTTCAATGTTTATTATAGAAACATCCTATGTAACACACACGGGAAGGGATTTAAGCTAAGTGTCTTATGTTTGTCTTATGATATTGTCAGGCTGAAGATATTTAATCAAGTATCTTATATTTTCTAAGAAAATAATGACTTGGGGATATTTTCCCCACATCATGTAACAGTTAAGTTTTTAGGGAAAACAGCATTGTATATGCATTGCTATATGGCAACCATTTTTTTTCTCTTTTCTTTTTTTTTGTGAGTGGAGGTTTTAACACAGGGTTTCTCTGCAGCTTTGGAGCCTGTCCTAGAACTTGCTCTTGTAGACCAGGCTAGCCTTGAACTCATGGAGATCTGCCTGCCTCTGCCTCCCGCATCCTGGGATTAAAGGTGTGCGCCAGTACCACCCGGTTGGCAACCAATTTTAAACAAACAAACAAACAAAACAAAACAAAAAACCAACCTATTGGAAATAATGAATACAATTGAATGCAGAAGTCATACAACAATCCCACACCAGTTCAGAATTATGGATAATAAAAGGGTTATTTGGTTTTTTATTCAAGCGGAAAACTTACAGATCACTGTCCTAGACAACAGCCCTCTGAGCGAACAGGCACAGAATCTAGCAGCTGAGCGGGCACATGGTTACTGCTGCTTTTTTATAGCATAAGAGACCACACCCAAGTGGGCTGCTATCTTAAAGGCTATTGGCTGAAGGAGCAGAATGTGTTCCCATGAGGCTAATATAGCTACAAAACTATTGAGAACTTTCATGTCAGATATTAAGTGTTTTATTAATTTTTCTTCAAACCCAGGTCCAAGCTGACCACTACATTGTCTAGTCTGTAATTAACAAGTCAAGTTTCTGTTTCTGGGCTTGGAATTAGTTCCACGAATCACTTTCAGAATGAGAATGTTAGCAGGTGTAATGTACACAAGCTGGAAAAGTTCTGTGTACCTAAGTGTTTTCTCTCATAGAGGAATAACCAATACAGTCTGGCTGAAGAGGGGTTGGTAGATATTGGGAAGAAAGATGTTGCCACTGAACATTCAACAGATGAATCCCACCTGATTCCACACTCCCCAGAGGACACGAAATTGCTAATGTTTCTTTCAATAACACTGAGATTTTACATAGCTTGTAACACATCCATTGTTGATTATTGACTAATAAATAAGGCACTATCATATATCCTCATTTAACAAGAACAAAATTGGGACAGAAGAAAATTGAGTCACAAAACTACAAATATGTATGGACTGATGTTTGGGCCTATTTAGTTCAGCCATAGTACCTGGAAGGACCAAAGAAGTTGTTCACAGTTGTGGGCTACACTGACTATACTGCGTGTACACAAAATCATAGATCACAAGCTGAATTTATACGACTTTTCAAGTCCAAACTGGAAAGGGTTCTCAAGAGGCTCTCAGGAAATGGAGGCCAAATATATAGGATTAGCAGAAAGTTGAAATTATAGCTGTGTCTTAGTATGTAATTAGCAGGTAATTACCTATGTATAATTGCAAGCATTTTAATATTAGTTGTAATCACATTAGTAACACATTCTTTATGTTTCTGAAACCATATTTTTATATTCAAGTCCCAGTCTCATTCCTTTTTGTCTAATTTTATTACATTTTTACGCCTAAACCAACTGTGCAACCCCTTGAACTAGTCAATATATCTTTGTCTGTCTTTCCTGCAAATAAAAAAAATAAATATAGACTCTGTCCAGTTGCAGTGTGATTTTGAGCTAATGTGGGAAAGAAACAGAGGATATTGAGCTTTCCCACACACAATGTTCTCCATTTGACTTACTCTGTTTCACTAAGATTTTTGGGTTTTTGATAAATGTTCAGTGTATATTTTTAAAGTTTGTCCAAATATTTTTACTTCTATTTAGAGTCTCCAATTGCCCAGTTATAGTGTTATGTCACCCTTACTTCTCATATATAGAAAAGGAAGATACGTCTCTGCTGACTTCCCATTAGGGTGACAGATACGTCCTCCATTGTGTCTTGAATAGCACCAGTGTTCACTGGCTTTCCTAGTATACTTCCTACAGTTCTTTTCATCTCAGACAATTACAGGGTTGAAGATAAATTCGTTTCCCTACTTAGGCCATTATATCACTGAATTTAAGCTCTTTATTTTTCATCATACATCTATCGTATTATTAGTTTTAATGGATCTGAGTTTTAATTATTTTTCATGTCTTAATACATTGCATCTATTTTTAAAATTTAATTATTTCCAATTGGTGTCAGATAACATACAGACCTAGGTGGTTATATTTAGTATTTGGGAATCTCTCTCTCTCTCTCTCTCTCTCTCTCTTTATATATATATTCCTATAATATATATTAAATATACACATATTTAATGAATATATTTAATGAAAATAGAGGTCAGGAATTTGAAAAAGCGCAAGTAGGGATGCAAGGGAAGGTTTGGAGGATGTAAAGGAAAAGGTAAATGATGCTATACTATTACAATTGTAAAAGATAAAAGAAATAATCTTAAAACTTCTATAATTTAATTACTTTTGATGTTATGTTCACTGAGCCTTTTCCCCCTCACTACACTTGTTTAGCCTTAGTTTTTCAAAATTTATTGCATTAAATGTTTGTTTTACTTGATTTAGTTCTCTTCCTTGATTATGGAGATCTTTAATTCTCTGAAATTTTTTGATTTCAGATTCAGCAGAATTTCATG
Organism: Bramus lutescens; assembly: GCA_001685075.1. NCBI lineage: Eukaryota > Metazoa > Chordata > Mammalia > Rodentia > Cricetidae > Bramus > Bramus lutescens. Next base: position 166,745 of record LOEQ01003262.1, on the reverse strand, counting down.
TTTTGAAAGTCATATGATCTCAGTAGAAATGAAAATATGGATAGTTTCTGTTTTCTCAGATTGGAAAGCATTAAAAATGGTAAAGGGCCGTAATAATATAATCTTTAATTATAGGAAAGTATAACAAATTTGGGAAATTACATTAAATGCTTGCAAACTATTTTTTTCTGTTTTAGAAAATGGAGAAATATATCAAAAATGTGAAATAGCTCTTCTTTTCAAATACTTTTGCAATTTCTTTCTGTTGTCGCTTCAGTTAGTTCACACACACATAACTGTCTGCTACTATTATTGTCAAAGTTTGCTGAATTTTTTTTCTGAAGAGAGTCTAATAAATACAATTTAGAGTTATAGTATTTACAGTCATACTGTGATGTGCTTTCTCTCTCTGTATGTGTGTGTGTGTGTGTGTGTGTGTGTGTGTGTGAAAATTCTGAAAGTACTTCATAGAAACATAGCTAGGAAAATACATGTAAGTCCCCCCAAGTAATCACTTTGGGAACACATTAATGACTATTTATATATTTTGAGATTTTTATTTTTTGATAACTTCATGTATAAATGTTGTCTGTATTCTCCTCCCATCAGCCCTCACTTCATTTCTAATTCATAGGCTCCTTTCTTTCTCTCTAATTATCATTGATATACCCAACCCTCTCAACCCTTCCCCTACACACACATACACACACACACACACACACACACACATACACACACACACAATTTGTAAATCACTTTAGTGATGCTCATATCTATATGATTTTAGGGCTGACTAGAGGACCAGGTCATCTACTGAGGGTGTCCACCTTCTGTAAATGACAGGGAAGTTGCATTCATGAAATGTGAAAAGCATGGTTGTCTAAACAATATTTGAACAATGACAATATGAGTTCACATGCCAAGGTATCTCAAGGGGCCTCACAACTAGAAGAAAAGCTATGGATATTTAATGGCTGCTGAGAGAGGGATGATCATCTTTTTGAGGATGAGTCCCCTAATTGTCTCTCCATGTTTACTTCCTGACTATAGCCACGTTTTTGTAGCTGAATAAGATTAGAAAGTAGAGGAAGCAAGAAGACCTCCTATCACATCCCTTGATAGTCTCTGTTTCGCAGAAAGAAATTTTTGTTTCTAGGATGTAAATGCAGAGATGATTTTAACTGCACATGTCCATGTGCCTCAGAAGTAATGTTACTTCCTTTAAAGGTTGGAAGTAGAATGTTTTAAAGTTTAAACTCCTGAAATTTAAGTTTTGATTATATGTATGTTAAAGACTGCAGAGGCTATTTGGAACAGCTGCAGGTTATATCCTATTAAACTGGGTGGTGCAGGACAATTCTATATTCTGCCAATTATATTTTAAATAAATGCTGATTGGCCAGTTAGCCATGTAGGAAGTATGGGCAGGAAAACAAGAAAGGAAGTAGAGGTGGGGCAATGAGAACAGGAGTATTCTGGGAAAAAGGAAACTCCTCCCCAGTCCTGCCCAGACCAAGGAAGAAGGAAGATGTTACCTGCCCCACTGAAAACGTTACCAAGTCATGTGGCTAACACAGATAAGAATAATGGGTTAATATAAATTACATGAGCTAATACGAAGCCTGAGCTAATGGGCCAATCAGTTTATAATTAATACAGACTCTCTATGTGATTTTCTTTCTTTTTTATTCTTTATTTATATTTTTTATTAAAAATTTCCACCTCCTCCCCTCCTCCCTTTTCTCTCCCCCTCCCCCACTTCTCCTTCCCCTCCCTCTCCAGTCCAAACAGCAGTCAGTGTTCCCTGCCCTGTGGGAAGTCCAAAGTCCTCCTCCTCCATCCAGGTCTAGGAAGGTGAGCATCAAAACAGACTAGGCACCCACAAAGCAAGTACATGCAGTAGAATCAACACCCAGTGCCATTGTCCTTGGCTTCTCAGTCAG
>LOEQ01003262.1:141697-153675 GCA_001685075.1 Bramus lutescens | reverse complement strand
TGCTTTCGGGACCCCGCATCAAGCTGCCAAGGATTCGCAGCAAATCCATTTCATTGGTGCCGTAGCACTGGTAGAACTCCATTTTTAAAGCTAGTAAAAAAAAAAATCACTGTTACTTTTAAAATACTGGATTGAAACTTTTGATCCTTTGCTATCACACCCTTAGGGACCTCAAATTCTGATAATAACACATGCAAAACAAACCCCCTGCCATCTTTATTCATTGTTGCTATGTGTGAGCATAGTTCAACTCTGGAGATATGCTACCTATAAATATTAATGCTTGTATCCAGTCAAAGCTGTTCTGTTTTAAAAAAGAAATTTTAATATCTCCCCTTAAATGTAACAACATTGAGATTTAGAGTGTTGTCTCCGTCAATATGATGATATATTCACTGTGTTAGTTCTCTTTTCTATGCAAAGAAGTTGGGTTAGAAATGTCTGTAGTTGTGGTGCTTAGTAACAGATAGCTTTTGGCATGATTACTGTTGGTGATTATGCCAATTCTCACTATATGAGACCATCTTTCATGGGGCCCGGGGGAGGTGTCTGTTTTTGGTAGAGCACTTGCTGTGCAAGCATAAGTACTAGAGTTTTGACTCACAATCCTCAGACAAAAGCCAATTTGAGAGATGCATGCCTCTGATCCCAAACTGGGGAAGGAAAGACAGATGAATCCCTGGAGCTTATTAGTAAGATAACCTGTTTGAATTTATGAGCTCCAGGTTCACTGAAAGAGCTTGTCTCAAAAAAAGAAAATGGTGATGAATGATTAATAAAGACACCTGACATTGACCTCCAGCCTCAGGATGGATGTGCACACACAAAGTATACACTTTCATCACTTGTGTACACACACACATGAACATACACTTGCAAAATACACACACATACACTGACAACAAATTTTCCATCAACACAGAAATGAATTGAAGTGATGATGGAAAAGCTGTAGCAAATTTTAGTATAACGCATGCCCTCACTGAACAACTTAGAATAGAACTAGCTAGCTGATGTGGGATCCCCCTCTGTCTGCTGAGAATATGTTTTATTACCATAGAAATGACTTAATTAAAGATGTAAGAGCTAACTAGGAATACGCCTAAACTATTGGCCGAACAGTGTTGTGATTGATACAGATTTTGTGTGATTATTTGGGTCTGGGCAGCCAGGAAACTAAAGTGCAGTCTCTGCTTACAAAGTGGCACCCAAATATTTGGTAGCATACATCCACAAAAAGTGGCTTCTAGACCCACAAAATTGGGAGTCAATTGGAGCTACTTGGTAGCTGCATATTTTCAGATAAGCTGCTTGTTGGTGGTGAGCAGAGGCTTGGCTCCTTTAAGAGAAGGCTTCCTGACTCAGGGTTAGCAGCCAAAACTGCATGGTTTCTCTAAGAAACTGCTTCCTTATTTCTAGTGGTGGCATGAACGGTTTTGGTTATTTTGGGTGGTCCTGCTTGAATAGGGTTTGTGGTGCTGCAAGTTACTTGATGGCGGCACGGACCAGTTGCTTCCCAGAGTTGAGTTGGTAAACATGACTCCCACCCGCAGGTCCCAGAGCTGGTGATAAACATACCGCTGTCATGTTAAAATGATGAGAAAAGTGGAGTCAATATCCAGGGCCACTGCAACCACAGTGCTTACCATTTAAAAAAAAATTCCTTGTCAGAAAATGATTACAGATACACAATAAGACAGATTCAGGCAAATAAAAGACCTCTGAATGGGTCACAGTGTTGGATAAGTGTACATAAGCTTAAGAGAGAAAGAAGGAAGAGTACAGACAGCCATAGATTAAAGGAATAAAGATAATAAAATAAATACTAAAAAGTAATAAAGTAAAAAAAGCCATGTAAAGATGGAAAATACACAAAGAGTCTGGATTATGTATATTATTGTGTTTTCTTTGATTTTTTTTTTTTTACTGTGAATGAGCTAAGTACAGAGAGACATTTCATTGTACAGGCTGCAAAGCTAAACTAACATATATATTTTAAAAGTATCATCACTTCAAAATTTGAGTTTAAGGGTATGTTACTTTAGAAAAGAGGTTCTGCTTTTGTTTTCACAGAGAATGGGAACCTATAGATTCCTTCCAGGCTAATGTGGTTTGATGGAATAAGACTTCCTGAAAGGTCTCCATGAACCCTAAAAATGCTTTGCCTAACAAACAGTGAGAAGCATTTTGGAAAAAACTATGCCCAAATTCCTAAAATAATTGTTTATAAATGTTTGTTTTCATTTAAAGGGGGATATGATATAGAGATGAGATGAATACTTTGCATGGATCTTGGTCTATTGTTACAAATTTATAGTCAATTTCCCTACACTGTGACTATATATTTCTATTCTTATTTAAGGTATTATGTTTGTATAGATCATTTAAAAATGTAATGTATAATTTAAAAGTATGTATTAATAGATAATCATTTATAACAGTCAAACTTGTCATGTTAGTTAGGTTTTCTAGATGTACAGAAATATATTTCAGATGGATAGGTATTCTTCAAACCTTTTAAAGATCTATCAAATATGTCATTTAAAAAGGTTTAAGAATTTAGACTTTTCTCAACAGTGAGACGTGTCTGCATCTAGCAGCACCAATCACTTCAGAGAGGTTGATGGGTATTGAAGAAACTCATTATGAAATTTGCCTTCAATGTAACAAGGCTAGCCATTTGGTCAAGAAACTGATCTTGCCTAGACCGCTTGATGGTTTGTTGTTTGAACTGGACATGCAGGACCCAGAGAGAAATGACTGCTAAACTTGCCTAAAGAAGGTGAAACAGTATTTCAAGGTTCCTGCTTTATGAAAGAGTCTACCAGACATTCTGCAAGACACAGAAGAAAGTGACTGACAAACTGCCAATACAGGTAAAACAGTCTTTCAAATTTCCCACTTCATGGAAAACTCTGCCAGATACTATGGGCCTATAGGCTGAGGATGGATGCCCCAATTTTATAGCAGAAATTTGGGTAACTGTCCAGGCAGTGAGAAGTCTCTGTCAATTCTATTCTAGAGTTTGGAAGTTGCTTACAATGCACTTCCTATTTATTTAGGCAATATTATATTTTCCTGGGATCTTTAATGCAGTTGAAGACAGATATTCTTAGTTCTAGTTTTCCTTTGTTGTAATAAAATATAAATAAGATATGAAATGTTAGGCTCACAAAGAAATATTGTAACCGTAATTCTTGCTTGATACCTGTTTTGTTATATGTAATTTTACTATATTAAAATCAAAATTTTCCTTTTTATTTAGACAGAAAAGGAGAGATGATGTGGAATTGCCATCTGTATGCTACATATGCTTTATAACCATTGGTTAATAAAGAAACTGCTTTGGTCTATAGGAAAGTGTAGAGATATGCAGGAAAAGTAAACTGAATGCAGGGAGATAGAAGGTGGAATGAGTCAGATGCCGTGTAGCTGCCAAAGGAAAAAAAAATGCCAGAAACTTACTGCCAGGCCACAGTCTCATGGCAATACACTAGAAATGGGTTAATTTACGATGTAGGAACTACCAGGAATATGCCTAAACTATTGGCCAAACAGTGTTATAATTAATATAGTTTCTGTGTAATTATGTGGGCCTGGGCAGCCAGGAAACTAAAGTGCACTCTGTTTACAGTTAGCAAGTGTTTTTCATCCTCTGGTTACTAATATGGAAGTATAGATATTGAAGACATTGGATGTCTTGGATATTATTGATTATCCATATGTGCATGTTGCCAATCTAGTTATTTATTTTTTACTGTACTAGAACACTTTATTTTACTTGAGCTCCAAATTTAAGACCAAATGTTATGATAAACCTGATAAAGTCCACATATATAATGCATGGTGCACCTATGACTATTTTATTAATATTTTGTAGATTTCTCTTTTCTGTTTATGTTTTAGAATGTACCCAGAGGATGCTGAGGCAGCATGAAAACAACACTCAGCTGTTAGCTTTTCTTGGCTTCATAGTCTTCCTCAGTACTAGGCAGAGTCTAGCTAATAGATTCAACATCTTACAAGATGGGTCTTGGGTCTTTTAAGTCTAAGGCACAGTAGGAGCAGTAGGAGGAGATTCCTTCATTAGTGCTGATGTCCCTTGCTGCCCCATTTCCCTCGAGTGCTTTTTTGCTTTTTCCTTTTTCACAAGCAATTTTTTGGCATTTATTTTAAAAGACACTTAACATTTTTCAAGTTAGAATCATATTTAGCTTATATGTATCTTTGGATGACTTCCTTTGTACAGCTTTAATGTTGAAGTGATTGTTGACTCAAACACATGCACATATTCTTCTGCTAATTGTTGTTATTTATTCTTTGAGTCCAATGAATTGTTCTGATCATTGTGGGTCTTAGCTGGAAATAACAGATTTAAAGTGTTATTTGTGTTTTTTGATTGAGGATAACTTATGTAAGATTTTGACATCTTAACCTACATAGCATACTGGGTTCAAAGCACCTTGCTATGTAAGTGAGAAGTGATTTCATAATTCTGAAATTGCCAATAGGTTTGTATTGGCCTCATTTCTCTCATGCACAGTCTCTGAGAAGGTTGTTGAAGGACAGAGAAGAGTGTGGACCTTCACATTTCTTTATAGTCAATTATGAAGCAAAGGGAAATAGACATGACAGTGGAACACAGGCTTTATACTTTTCATCCATGGTTCCTGTTTCCCAACCTATATCACCAAGCATTGTGTGGAGTTTCGATGATTACTCCATGCAATTCTACCCAGTCTACCAGGATAGCTTCCCGGCACAGTGTTGCCTAGATAAGGAACCCAAAACCTTTAAAATGTTACCTCTATACAATTAAACACACAGTGACAGAGACTTCATATAAAATTCATGGGTTTGTTGTTCAGAGAAGAGCATCAGCAAATGTTAAGAGCATAATTCATATTTAGGGTTGAATAATTATTATGGAATTTTTTAAAAATAATAATCACATTTAGATTTTCATGTTCACAAAGAGATAAACGGATTTAAACTTGAAAAGAAATTGTAATTTGATAGTGAGGACTAAACATGATGTTTTGTCAGCTGATAAGTATAAAAAGCATGAGTCAGTATTGAAGGTTATATTACAAGAGCTCATTGTCCACTGACAAATCTAATAAGACTATCTGGTGATGGGTCTAACACAGTTTCTTTCAGATAATTATTTCAAAGATAAAAATATATTCACAATTGTGAAATTGCATTCCATTGATTGAATTTAGTACCATTTAATTAATTCATTGAAATAAAATGTGAAATCAGGTCTGGAAACTACAACTGCTAAATTTGATTTGAAACACTAATGCTGGCTGAGGAGAGATCTAACAATGAGAGCAACCACAGAGGGCCTGTGGCATCTTCAGAGCACTGACATCCTTTCTAATGAATTAACTTGCATTCCTAAAACTTCCTGAATATCCAAGAACTATTTTGATAGCCATGAATAACCATGAAAGAACTAAAAACAAAACAAAACAAAATAAAAACCCTACCTGGATTCTTGTAGGATAATTTTCAAAATAATATTCTACTTATGCAAATAGTTTGCTGAACCTACAAACCAGCATACAGAAGTAAATACTTCACTTAACTTTCTTCTTTCTTGCTGTGGATTTTTGGTTCACCTTCTGGGCTTGCGAAGATAACCTATAATTTTGATTTTGTCATTTTCCATATTTGTCTTGGTTTCTATTGTTTCCTTTGAGCACAATGGTTTGTTTTACTTATAAAATTTTTTATTTATATTTTCTATTATAATTTGCTTAATGAAGTTACCATCTGGGCATCCATGGTTAGACTTGACATAACTTATGTTAAACCAGTTCCACCTTATTGTTTGTGACCTAGTTAGCACTTCATTCCCTCCTGTAGGGGCTTGATGAGTAAGCCCCTGGTTCTTCCTACTGACTCAGAACCCTGAACATCCCACAGTCACTGCTGCTCATGGAACTTGATTGTTAACAGGAGAGTCATGTGGATAAGTCCATCTCTTCATGTGTGCTTTCTTTAATCTATTCGATCTGAATTCACCAGTGGAAAAGCCTAAGAGGGAACACTCCTGGATCCCAAGAGAGACTCTTGCTTCTGTCTCCCAATTGAACTCTAAGCTCCTTCTAGATTTCTTGTCATCCACCCATCTGTACTGCTGCTCTCTGAAATCAGAAAGTAATGCATTTCTTCTGCCCCACGCATTTTGCTCCCTCTCTTTGAGATATGGAAGCAATGCATTTATTCTGTTCCATGCATTTTGTTTCTTTGTTCTCATTTTTTTTCTCACTTGAGCCACTGCTTCACAAAAGTTTTCTCTATCAAGTCTGCTCCACAATTGCTGTCTTTGCTTAAGGCTGCTTCCAATAGACAGACATCCAGAGCAGCTAGAAAGAAACTATTGACAGTAAGAGCACAGCAATTATCATTGAAGCAAGTGATGAAGTCAATGGAAGGCTTTTATGATTTAGGAGTCAGGCAAAATTTCTTCTCTTCAAACTATAATCAGTGAAACACAGAGTAAATGTACGAAACTGCTTTCTTTGGTCTGATATGCACAGTGGTAAAAATAATGTTTATCTTTTAAGGCTTGTATGACAATTCACTGATATTTCACTATTAATTATAAAGGTCTGGCACAGCATGGGGTCTAATGAATTAACTAAAAACTAACTGTGACAGAGGATTATAGTCATCTGTTGTAGTTTATGTTGATCCAATCACTGAATATCTGTTCAGTCTGTTGTACAAAGTTGAAATATCTTGGAAACATTAGGAAATATTTTTTGAGTTTACAATCAATTACAAATGACAAATATGCAAATGAAGCCAAATTTGAGCAAGAACTGGAGCAGTAAATAGCACATATACTCAATCATTTTAATCCACACTACATTATAACATATACAAATACCTTAGCAAAATTTTGAGCTCATAAAAACTATATATAGCTCTATCATGCGTGCAAAGTTCAACTCTCATATGGTATTTATCGATACCCATTGCAGTCAAATTTCAATCTTGCAAAGCACTACAATTCATCTGTCGGTACTTTCTGTAGATTTCCATTCCCAAATCAAGCCAAGTGCTCACCACTGTACATGTATCTCAGTCTCTTCTTTTTATTTTTTTAAAGGTCTCATTCTGTAGTGTTGATTGGTCTGGAACTTACTGTGTCAACCAGGCTGGCATCAAACTCACAGAGAGCTGTCTGCCTCTAACTCCAGAGGGCTGGGACTTGCTCTCTTACTGCCACAGATTTGTTCATATTTTCTTTACCTCTGAAATCCTCCCAGTCTCTTTTTGTGACTAGTGAATTCATGTTTCACGGAAAAGTAACATATATGCCCTATTGTGAAGGCTGTTGGATTTCCCCAGGCAGAAGTATTACCTCCCCTCTCTGGGTTCCCCAAACACAGCATACATACATTGACCATCAATCTGAATATGAATCTTTCCAAATGACAAGAAGTATTCAAACATACATAATGTTGAATATATTCAGTAATATTTCTATTGTACAATTGTGTTACGCCTTTGAAAAAAGTATTTTGTGCGTATTTGTTCATGTAACTTTAGGATTCATTACAGTCATTTGGTAGCTATGTAAATATTATATTATTTCTACCAGTTTTCTGTCATATTGCTAACTTGATTGACATGTACATACATAAAAGCCTCTGATATTTTTTTAAAAGTATCTATTTTCTAATTACAGGCTTTTACATAACACAATTAAGCACTGAGTTCCTTTATATTTTAGCCTTAAAAAAAAATCTTACTGATGAGTTGGCTTGGAAGATGGCTCAGCAGTAATGGTGGTTGCTGTCAAGTCTCACAACCTGAGTTCAATTCCCAGAACTCAGATGTGGAAGAAGAGAATCATTTTCTGCAGGCCCCTCTGACATTCGTGCATTCCCCCATATAAATTCATGTAATAAAAATCACTGTTCTGTCTACAAGCTTGTGTACGGAGTGTGCGTGTGTGCTAGAGTGACAGTAGAACCAGACATCAACATTGGGTAGGGTTTCTGAAGAGTTGTCCACCTTAGTTCTTTGAGGCAGAGTCTCTCTGTCTTGTTGCACACTGATATGCGACACTGGCTGACCTGTCAACCCCAGAGCTCTGCCTGTCTCTGACGAGTTTTTTTTTTTAAACCAGGTTTAGCTTTCCTACAAGAGATCTGGGGATGCACTCGGCTCTTCATCCTTGCCAAGAATTTACCGACTGAGCATCACCCCCCCAGCCAAATTTCCTTTCTTAACATAGACTATATGCTTAAGGACATACCCCCCCTTTTTTGTCATACTGTACTAATTGCTTATGCAGCATTTTTGTTTGTTTTTTAGAGACAAAACTTGTGCTTTTGTCCTTTCTCACAGTCTTTTTACAGTCTTTTTTTCTGTGGCCAAAGTGTCTTATGTGATGAATAATGCATAAGTAATACATGTTTTCTTCAAAAATAGTTCAATATTTATATTGGCATTTTCATCATGAATAAATATTTAACCATCCAAAGATAAATTTATTAGTTAAATAATTTCTTCTCTTACCCAAATGCATTGTTGAGTGAGTTCTGTTTCAAATTTCACAAAAGATTAAATACACCATCAAACTGAATGGCAAACAAGGGAGATGCTTCAAAAAGCAGTTTTTCATATTATTAATATCATTTAAATAGACACAATGTTTTAAAAGGACTACTTAAGCATTAAGAGCACTTTTTTTGGTTTGTTTTATTTTGTTCGAACGGTATCACGTCTACCAAGAAAATCTGATTTATTGTTTTGGTGATTTGTATGTCATCTTATTTAATGAAGGTTTTCATGTGACTCTCACATCATCTTTATGCAGTGAGCAGGCAGTTGCTAAACCTTCTTACTGTACAGATGACAGGCCACATGACCCTTAAAGGCTTGTCTGCCTGTGTAGCCTGACACCAAAAGGATAGCCCATGTCAACCCTGAGACTAGTCCTGAGAGCTTGGTTCTAGTCTGTACAGACTCTTTAGACTGCTTATGAGCCCTTAAAGAGTTCATGTTGGCCAGTGCTTCCATGGCACTAATTAATGAACAGAGTGGGAAACTTTGTGAATATCTGTTACTTTGTCTGTATTCTCACACCTTTAGAAATACAATGAGCTTTATTTTTTGGCACCTTTATATTTTTCCCAGTAGAGTGTATATTATCCATGATAAATAATGCCTGTGTTCTAATGCATGTATAAACAAATCAGTAAGTTTACTGTACTTAAGGTTTTTAAGCACCTCAAATAAATTTTAATTAATTATCGAACTAACTGCTTATAGTTCAACAAAGTCATATCTTTCTGTGTCTTGTGATAAATTTTTTTCACCTAAGGACAAACAGAAAAGATTAAATAACAAATAATTCTTTGTTTCATGATTCTCAAAGCATCTAAGATGCTTAGAAGACATTGTATCTACAAAATGAGTGTGGGTAATTGACTTATTAAGTTTCTAACATTTTTTTAATGTCTGTAACATACTGAATATCTTCAAATAAGGTACCCCAGGGAAACTGCTAGTTAGGATGCTCAGGAAAGTTGGAAATCTCTGAGGCTATTTCAGAAAGATCCGTGTTATACCAGATGGTTTTCCAGAATTTTGAAATTATTATAAGATTCCCAGGAGCCTGTGCAGCATATCAGAACTCTGAATTGAATCTGATCCCTTCTGCCACTCTGTTCTTTTGACTTTCAGAAACTTGGTGTAGTTTGGATTAGCAAACACCCCTTTCGTGTTTAGTGGTATAGCACTCACTTCAGGGCTCACAACAGAAAATATATAATGTAAGCCTCGTTAGTTAAAGCAGCTTACCATTCAGTAGGAGAAATGGGCAAGTAACTAAACCATATCTGATAAGAATGAGAAGGGTATATGCACAGTGCTTGGATGCCATGAAAGATTAGCAAAAACCCTACAAGAAACAAGAGCCACAGCAAGCTATTTATCTCTTTACCTACAGCAACTGAGATATCGCATTTATATCTGTTCTATGATAATAACAAACATAGTTTAAAACCCAGAGTGGGAGGTCAGCTCAGTACTTGCAGAGAAGCAGAGAAGATGAACGTGGTTAGTGAGATCATCAGCTCTTCCTAACACAAAGAATGTAGGGTTCTACAGAAAACCAGGGAAATCTTCCCTCAGCTTGCAGGTAGCACCTGAAAGTAGGTAACTCTTCCCAAGTCTTCCTTTATTGCTTGTAGTTGGCCAAGTCCCACTGGAATTCTAGAAATGGCATTACTAGAAAATCAGAGGGAGACTTCTGCCTTACACCAGGCTTTTGTTTTATTGAAGATGGTACATATCATGCAGCTGTCCAAATGCCATCCAAAATACATCTATAAATTAAATTACTAATTTGCTCTTCATTAATCCCTTCATTGTTTACATACATATATTGCAATTTCAAATGGAATGTACAAAGAAGCACATTAGAAATTAGCATATAAATGATGCGCCACTAAAGAACAGCCGCTTTCATTTCATGTGGAAAATGAAACTATATAAAAGGAACAAAATCTAAGCAAAGCTGAAGATAAAACTTAACAGGGCACACTTCTATTTTTACCACTTATTAGCTATACAATTTTGAGTAATCTTTTTAAACCTCCTATTTCTTGCTTTTCACATTCAAAGAGAAGAATTTTCTTGAGACTGTTTTTTAAAACTTGGGCTGATAAAATAAACCCTACATAAAGAAGATTCAGTCAATGATCATTCAGCAAATGATGGAGGCTATTGCTGTTGTAATCCTTATCATCACCACCACCAAAACTTAAGTTAAATGTAAATTAGTTAATAACCAAAGTGGTTCTCAGTCTAAAAATATGCTGGATTCAGGGGGAAAATGTCGATTTGGTAGATAGATTAATGTGGAACTTGACTTGCGCTTTTCTAGGTATGTGGAAGTGTAATGATGTTGAGTAGACTGCCAGTCAAATAAAGAGGTGAAGTGCACATTTGTGCATGCAGGTGCTGATTAAAGATTGAGTAAACAGCAAGAAAAACGTGTTTAAGCTGAAAGACACGCAAAAATAAGGTATTTTAGAGAAACCGGAAATTCTTTAACTGAATGTTAATGTTTGATAAAGTCCATTTTCTTTAGGAGAAACAGAACCAGCGGGAGAGAGCTCAGTGGTTATCACAAGCAGATGACTCATCATTTCTAGAGGCTGAGAAGTACCAGGTCAAGCAGTGAGGTGAGGCACTTCTAGAACATGTCTTTGTATTTGCTTTAAGGGCAGTAAAGAAACATGTCAGGATATATTCTTTCATTCAGAGGTAGATTGGGAAAGACTAGAACCCTAAAGGATGAAGTGGGGAGGGATAACTGAGACAAAGAGCGACAAGCATGTCCGAGTCCATTGTGCCAAAGATAAAGAAATACTAATGATGTTGAGCCAACACTTCCTTAGAGAGCGCTTCTAAGTCTAAGAGAATCTCTGGAAAAATTTTATGAATCCCTTTTGTTACTATGTAAAGAAATGAGGAGTTGGATGGAGAAACCGGCGGAGAAACAGGGAAACATTTGACAAGCCCATCCTTGGAGTTAAAACTTTTAGAAACTTGATTGTAAAGAAATCTCCCTTCTCACTTAACCATCTCCAGTGGAAAAGTAGGGGCTTTGGGGTGTGAAACTAAAGAGCTAAATATTCAGGTAGCTCTCGACAATTGATTTCGGCCATTTATTTCTGAACCACCTACAGTCCCATTTTATAAACAACTTCCCATCAGATAGGAAGCTGTGCTGTTCCTGATTGTAAAAACCAGCTTTCAGCTTCACATGATAAACTTTGCCCAGAATGAAGTCTCCTGACTTTAGGCGAGAGATTAAAGTCTATGGCAATATGTACAATCTCCCTTCAAGACAGTACTTTATCTTCAGGGCAGCTCAGTCCCATCCAGTTACTCAGCCCACAGGCCTCTCTCTTCACTAGTATCATTACATGAAAAAGGTT
>LOEQ01003262.1:106756-136537 GCA_001685075.1 Bramus lutescens | reverse complement strand
TCACAACCATCTGTAATGAGGTCTGGTGCCCTCTTCTGGCCTTCAGGCACACATACAGACAGAATATTGTATACATAATAAATAAATAAATATTAAAAAAACAAAGACTACTTTGTTCTGAGGAACGACCCACAAGCATTCTCTATTGATGAGCTCCATTTCATTATCCCAGTGGGCCAAAGATAACTGTTGGAAGGATATGGCTCCAGAGTCATAAATAGTTTTATATTTGTTGCTAGAAGAAAATATATTGATAACTAATATAAAGTCCATGGATAACTTCCCCTCTGAAAGACTGGGTCAGCTGCTCTGAGGTAAGCATAGTAACAGAAGTCTGAACACTAAGACTAAGAACAAACTTAGACTTAATATTAGGACAGAGAATATAGATGTAACAATGTGTACAGAAGGATTCACCTTGTCAAAATGAGATTTGCCTTTCCCACCCAGCTCCGGAATGGTAATGCCTGGAATGTCTTGCTTAATGACACTGTCTTTGTTTATTTGGAGCCATAGGTCACGCCACATACCTATGCCAGCTCTGTGACTTCTGGTGGTGGCCTCATGTTATTTGGTGTCAGCTTAAACTCTGGAAGGGATGTATAGTTCCGTGGTGTAGTCAGCCATGTCTATGAAACTGTTCTCCAACAATAAGTCAAGGTGAACTTCCATCATTGATGATGCTTCATGCCTGTTTTTACTCACCATTGATGGGATAAATAAGTATCTGCCTATAAAACCATGCTGGTAGATAATAGGAAGAGCTTCTCTTGAACCATGTTCTATGAACCTTTTTTTATTGGTGTTTATTTTATGACTTTTTGTTATGATGAACTGCAGTGTACTCCAGTTCATGTATCAGGATGATAATGACTTTCCAAGATGCTATACTATGTTTTGTTCTATTTTCAGGCAACTAACACTAAAAGGTATCAGTTTTAAACAACACGTATTTCTTTCCATACAATTTTTGTTGAACAGAAACTTTGGCATTGCTTAAATCTGTTCTCGACTTTAAGGTCTCTTATAGTAGTGTATCTCAAGCAAAAGGAAGAGAAGAACAGTCTCATATAAGGGCTTAAATATGTGCCAAGCACATTTACAAGATTCTTAGAGGTACTAATTTTCTCTAATGTTATTGGAAAGAGGGTCTCAGTTTCTTACAGGGTGTCATCTGGAATCTACCTTCTAATTTTTGCCTATAAGAACCACCATCAGGCAGCTTTCTCCATTAGGACAGATTCAGTATAAAGTCAGTGAGATGGAAGGCATATTCTTTTATAATACACTTATGGACTTGCCAGGGAATTTTGCTAAATTCTATTTGTTGCGAGCAAGTCAGGGATGTGTTCACATACAACAAACGGCATTACACATGGGGATGCAGAGAAGAAAAACACTGGGAACCATTTCAGAAGTTGCCTATGGAGTCTGTTCAGAGGAGTATGCACTTCTCTGGGGTGCTTGGGTACAGATTCAGCACTGTTCAACATTGTTAAGTACTGTAAACTACTATTGATGCTAACAGAATTGGTTATATTTTTAATTAAGATTTTTAGGGTAAGTACATTTCAATGCTATTTATAAATACTTAAAACTGCCTGGCCCTCCCTTTATAGATGGCAGCCTGGAGCAGAAGACTACCCATTAAACAGCCTTAGAAGGTCCTGATGGTAGTCTAGTTGATTTGGACATCTCATATTCACCTTGAGGGCTCTCAGCAATAGAAAACCACTAAAGCCCTGATTGAAAATACAGTCCAGACAGACTCTACCAGCCTTGGAAAGCTTCACTTTAAGCAAGAAATCTCTGTGACTATTAGAAGAACCTGAAGCCATATTTACCCAGACCAGGTAAATAATTTTTCTCATAGCCCTTAAGATAGATAAGGATGCTGCAAGCAAAGCTTACCATTTGTACAAGGGACTTGCTGTGATTGGCACAAACACAGTCACTCATTTGCATAAAAATCTACTCAGTTTGGTGCCCCCTGATTTATCATATTCTCTTTCTGGTTACATAAGTGGGCTTTTATGCTCACTCTTTGGGTCAACAACTCTAGGCTGCTCTGCAGTGTAATTGCCTTCTTCTGGAGGGTTTTTCTTGTCTGTACATTGTTGGAAGCAGAAACGGAGCAGTACTAGCAGTGAAAGGGTAGCTTTGGTGATAGCGTCAGCAGTTGAGATAGGAGGGTAGCTCAGGGTTGGAGAGAGCAGCAGGAGCGGAAGTGATGGAAAACAAAGGCAACAGAGAAAATGTGGGAGATATCGACAGGTAAGCCTGGAGAAAGAAGGCTGTGTGAAGAGTCAAAGATGAGTAACTACAGGCCCAGGTCATTGAGAGCGTTCCAGGGAAACACAAAGCCTTCACATGCTTTAGCAAATTTAGGATTAAGAACTGTAGCCCTGTCTACTGTCCAGGACCAAGCTGTAACATTAGTTTATGTTTCTCTAAAGGTAGCAGAACTCAAGGCCCATTTAAGACCTCTAACATTAGCAGGTACCACTTGCTACCTCTTGCTGTTGGCTGCTGCTAATATTCACTGTTGCCAGAAGACAAGGATTTCAGTCATTTCCAAGTGCTGGAGCCACTGGTGGTTAAAGCTCAGTACTATAAGTATCTTATTGGAATACCTAGAACCTGGTGAAATAGTACTCTCAGGACTTGGAGTGGTAAGCTTCTGTCTGCCAGACCCTGGATGTGGTAATATTACATAATCTTCTCTTTATCCTAATAATTTCTATCTAAAGAATCAAGGTGAATATAATCATGTGGTTATGAGATGGTCTAGCATAATTCAAAGTATCTTATGAGGACTGAAAAAAACAATATAGGAATATAAACATATGCATAGTAGAAGACACCTTTCCTAATGCTTAGGGTTGCTAGTTTATATATGTGCATGTGTGCATGTGTGTGTGTATGTATGTATGCTTTCATTTCTCATTTAAATTTTTATTTTAGCACACTCTCAGTTCTTCCATTTCATGTTATGTTTAGAAGTTGATTTGACACTGGTTGGGATCTCTGGGGATTAGGGAGATCCAAGCCAAACTCTAACACCAAGCGCAAATGCTCATGTAGTCATTTCTTGTGTACACATTGCAAATTCTGGCTGTGTGGACATTGACTACTATTTAACTTGATTCCTCATTACTGCTTTCTATTCAGGCTCTGTCTCACAGTCAACCATTTGCTGAGCCTTTGGCTACCAAATCTCCTTTGCTATGCTGATTCCTGTGAACATCCTTTTAGGTGAGCATCACTCTTATCAAAGGTCTTTCTCCTTTCTAAGTAATGTGCTTAAGCTAGGAGTGGGATCAGGGATGACTGTTCCATACCATATCCTTACTCTATGACTGGCTGATATTTCAGGATTAGACCATTTTCATTAGCCTCATTGGAAAGAGAAAGTACAGTATTTTCCATGTTCTAGATAAAACAATTGGTTCAGTGAAGTTAAACCCACGTACTGGCACACATACTGTGGTAAAAGGAAGGGGGCATACTTGGCTTATAAAACAATCAGCAGTCCTTAGAAAACATCTTTATGTAAGTCTTAATTGGAAAATTTGACCATGGGAGGAAAGAATGTCTATGAAAATATTATTCACAAAGGGAGATGATCATAACGATTAGAACTGTTTCTATAAAGATTAAATTCTGCCTCCTGTGCTACTGGATTATCTTTTTGTCATTTTAAGGTCAGCTTAATTAACCTTGTTCTCTTTTGGCCATGCTGGACAACTGTTCTCCCCAGCAGGACAGGAATCTGTAAGTTCAGTAGTTTTTGTGGAGTCATTTGCATAATGGGACTTTTCTCTGCATGTGGAACCCTTCCTTCTTACCAGTAGTTGTTGGAGCATAATCCTCTGTGAGCGTAAACTCTGCAACTGCACAGTTTCTTCAGTGTTTTCTTTCCCAGTTACTCTGCTTTCAATACTGTCCCATAATCCTAGCTCTAGCTTGAAACTGGAGTTAGACAGGCTGAAAGCAAGTTCCCAATTCTTTAAGTTATAAATGGCAAGGGTGTGCATTTTGTCAAAACTTAAAAAGCATTTGCATGGAAGTTTCTGCAATTCTGCTCCTTATCCCCTGATTTTGTCCGTCTGCAATTACTGTGACAGAAGTCACAGCAATAATGTACAGATTGCTAGGGAGTACACACAGTCAGTAACTTAAACACTGAGTACCATTAAAGTTTCTAAACCTCAGAAAATCCAATCCAATAACCTCTGGTGCCAGGTGATAGCCACTAAACATGCAGCAGAATTAGACAAAAACTTAGATTCTGCTCTATCCAAATATTTTGAGTTTATAACATCATTGCCCAGAGTTACAAGTTGGTAACTATTAGATCTCTCCAGAACATACCCATTCTGTATAATTGAAACTTTATGTCTTTTGACCATCACTTCCTCTGCCCCTTTCTAACCTGTGAAATAATCACTTTCTTCTACATAAATTTATGTGTCTATATTTTACATATAAGTACAATAGTTGAAATAAATACCACTTTATATACCTCAAGTAAATGCATGTGTGTGCTGTGTGTGTATGTGTGTGTATTTTCCATCATATCAAATAAAACCAGGAACAAAATAAGAGACAATGATGAAAGTTAAAAAAAAACTAGAAAGAAGATTTATTTATGTCTTTGAAAAAGTGCTATTCAACATTTGCGGTTTGTATAGGAAGGTTTCTAATGTAACCCCGAATATTTCTCCTCTCAGAATCCTGTGACTGTGTGTAAATACTATAATTCCCTCTCAGTGAATGTGCATGGACCATGTGAGAAGGAAGAATGCCACTCTTTCCAATTAGGTGTAACATTGTAGGAAAAGTGTGAAAATCGTTCAGAGGATGTGGTTAAGTTCCTAATCTGTTAACTTCAGGCTAACCAAAGGGGAGATTCTGTCCGATGAGCCTAACATTTTAAGATGATCTTGTTAAATGAGAGCCCAATGGTCAGGACTTGTAGCATGATTTTTCTTTTTCTCTTTTGCTGAAGAAATATGCACCATGCAATCTACTGTTTCAAAGAAATAGGTTCTGCCAACAACTATAAGAGCTTGGAAGAGGATCTCAACACTCAAATGAGGCCAGGTTTCCAAATAGTACCTTTGTTTTTAGTTGATGAGACCAGGTAAGACACAAACTGTGAGTAACTATCTGGTATTTTAAGTCAGTAAATTTATATTGATTTGTTATATGGAAGAGGTTAATGACTACAATTTGATATGTATGGCACTCTAAAAAAAAAGCATGTGCCCATATAACTCAAATGCAGAATGACTTTAGCACTGAGTTGTGGGCAAAGGGTGAAATAATTATAAAGAATGTGTTAGAGACTGTGCAAATCACTTTGAACATACCATTCATAGAATTATTAACCATAGTGCTGCATAGTGAGAGCCCAGGGAGAAGTAAAAAATTGTATACCAAAAATATGAATAATGGAGATAGTTCTTATAGTGATGAAATTGTAGCATAAAAGTGTAGCAATAGGGACCTGGGGATGAAGAAATTGGATAAGTAATTAAAGGAACCTGCAAGCAAAGCAGGAGTCTACTGCCTCGATTCTTGCTGCTCACAGCAAACCGTGAGAGAGGGTAGGAGAGTCACTAGAACTAAAGCCAAGCAATTTGGGGGTGGGGAATAGCCTCTATATACAGAAAAAGATGGCAAAAGTCACAAATAGCAGTTGAACATGTGACATGAAGAAGCGGCTTACTGTTCAACCTTTTACTAAAATTCCTGGAAGATCAAAAGGTCAGAATAGTCAGTCACACCAAAGGCCACATCATGGAGATGAAATGTGTGCCCCACAGATGTCCTCAATCAGTCCCTTGTGCCTCTAAGAACTTATGGTTTGTCCCAGGTCGTTACAACAGGAGCCAATGGTACGGAAAGGGTTATCTCACAAAGATTTGTAGTGTGGCCCTTCTTGTAATCTGTGTAAGAGTCTTGTTCATGAGAACTTTCCATAGAAAATCTGACAACTTGGATTCAAAACATCAGAGAATAAAGAACTAAAGGATTCTAACCTTGTCAGCTTGGAAGGTGATGCTTAGATCCCTCAGGGCATGCGGCCTGAGAGACTCCAAGCAGTTAAGTCCATTAGTCCACCCTCCCTATTTGTTGTTTTATAAATATGCCTGTGTTTACCCAAACCAAGTGCCACCTGTTTCCTGATAAACTTCCCATTCTCTTTAAAGCCCAGTTGTACATATTTTTCCCTCACCCCCACAACAACCCCACTCCAAACTTCTTTCTCAAGGCCTCTTTCATCTTAACAAACTAGCCAATTGGGTGAAGACTGAGGTTGAACATTAGCCAATGAGCAACAGCCAAGCTGCTACCTGAATTAGGGATAAAACCATGTGTCTTGCATTTCAACTCTGGGGGAGTAGTTACTTTTTTTTTTTTGCAACATTAAAGTTTGCTTTTCCGGGATGTCTAAATTCTAATGCTGGTCTGATGACTTAGGAGCCTTGTTTTGTTATTACCAGGAGAAGGACACAATCTTTTTTTTTTCGTATAATTAATGCCACCTTTAAGATGGCTTGGGCTAATCAGATATAATGAAGAGAGTCAGTCATGTTTCCTTCAAAAAGTTTTATTATTTGTTTTTCACATTTACACAAGTCTCCTTTTAGAATTTAATATTCTGTGTTTCATAAGATGTTGTTAATGTTGATTTTTTCAAGTGGATATACAATTATCCTGCACCATCTAATAAATACTATATTTTATGATATTATGGAATAGTAATGTGCTTGTCATAAAATATTCCTTTGCTACAGATGCTTTTTAAAGAATATGCATGAGCCTACTTTTTATGTTCATGTCAATATAACTAATAACTATGGGTTTATAATATAAATTGAAAGGTGTTATAGAATCATCTCAAATATTGTTTTCATTTATGAAACCTGGCTGTCATTGGTGTGTTACATTTTCAAATAGATATTAAAATCAGCTTGTCAACTTCCATGAACGATTCTGAGAATTTTTTATTACTTTTGTATTGACCCTAATATGGGGGTGCTTTATAACTTTAAAATATTAAATTTTCCAATCAATGAAAGCCCTCCATTTATTTAGACAAACTTAAACTATCTTGGCATGAGTGAGCAATGTCAGAAACATAGACAAACATGCCCGTGTCTTCCATTATGCAAGAGTTTACTGACTAACAATAAATTTCTAATGTATAGTGGTTTCAATGGCAAAAAATTGCTTGATAGTCTCCCTTTCTTTGATAGCCTGGATTAGGAAAACACAGATTCTTTAATTTCAAATTTTGATACTAATATTGACTCATAGAGCATATATTACACATGACAGTAAAAATATCTATATATATTTAGACATATGGGTTATAGAATATTTGTGTAAATGATTAGCAGACTGAAGTAGACTTCAAGAAGCATTTTGTGTGTGTGTGTGTGTGTAAAACAGCAAATAAAGAAGAAGAAATCGTAAATTTGAAAGGGAGTGGGAGGAGGACAATGGAGGAAATGGAGGGAAGTAAGGGAAAGGTAGAAATGATATAAATATAGTACTCATGTATGAAGTTCTCAGAAAATATAGAAGCATGAGAAGCCCTGAGAAACAGGGCGATGTATAGAAACATAAATAGATAAGGAGAAAATATAGAAGCATGAGAAGCCCTGAGAAACAGGGCGATGTATAGAAACATAAATAGATAAGGAGAAAATATAGAAGCATGAGAAGCCCTGGGAAACAGGGCGATGTATAGAAACATAAATAGATAAGGGGCCAAAGCTAGTTTCAGAGGAAGCTGGAGAAATGCTGGGGCTGATGGCCATAGAGTCAGGTTGCAGGGTCACAGATGAGCTGCAAAGTTGAGCTCAGAAGCAGAGGCAAAAGAGTTGTTTCCAGTGTCGACCAGTGTACAGTCTAAAGGATGGATGGTAGATCTAAATAGGAAAATGGGAAGATAGAAATTTAGGTAAGACACATTAACAATGGGGATTGGGTTGTGAGATGATAGACCAGTGGAGTTGTCATAATTAGAGTGCTAGGTGTCCTTCTCTGAATGGGGCCAGATGAGGGAGGTTACTCTTTCCTCGATCCGCTGTGTCTGATGAGTTCTTGGTACTGTGATTTTCTGTTGTACATTGAATATGCCCATGTCCTTGTATGGTGCCAATTTACCTTGAGAAATTATTTGTGGATGCTTTCCTTTGTATTTCCAAGAATAAGACATTTATCAGTGTGCTCTGTGAATAGTGCTAGACAGATGGTGTTGTTTGTATGTCCACCCAGGTAGAGCTATCCTTCATCCTCCGAACAGAATCAGTGCTGCTTATAAAACAGTCTCTCAGGGCAAAGCGCATGCAGAATAACCACTGCTTTGCAAAATGTAGGGTAACTTAGAGCAGGGAACAGCCCGATCTCAATATCTTACATAATTATTGACATCGAGCCTAGAGGGTTTTATGGTCTGCCTAAGGTGTTCTGTAATTCTTAAACAGAGATCATAGTGTCTACTATAGCAGCCTCATGCCATTCCTTTGTAGCATTTCAAGGGCCATCGCTTTGAGCATTCTTCAGTAATACTAATAAGGAATGGTTTTGCAGAAACAAATGATTTCCCGGAAATCCTCTGAACATTTTGGCGTCAGATCCCCCCCATTTCTTCTTTTGTTAACTAGACCACTGTACTTAAAGTGAAATCCTCTTCTGGGCTCACAGCTGGCGCAACAAACACTGCTAATTGGACAGCCTGAAGTGTGAAACTAAGTGCACGCGTTATCATTTCACCCAACAGTTTCTGGAAAATGTATTGCAGGTAAACCAGCAGGCATTAGCAAAGCTTTTGAGAAAGCACACAGAACATTAAGCCACTTGATGGATATGCTCCTCTGAAGAGCAAAGGAAGTATCTGCCTTTTGTAGGCATTACTGATATCATGTCGATTTGTCATGCTGAAGACAAAATGGACTTTCCCTTATGCAATTTTGAATGTTTTGGTTGTTTTTGGATAACAGACTTTCTCATTTCCCATTCTTTCCTAGTTTTTTTCTCTTTCAATACTTTCTTCATTTCTCTTTAATCTAAATGGAATATGAATTCTCTCCTATCACAACGATCTGGAATGTAATTGAAACCTACCATTCATCTTGTCAATTCCTCAGAAAGAATTGCTCAAATACATGGTGAACTAAATACATAATTATTGTTTACTTATTTTGTTCCACAGTATGAAGTCTTGATATGGAAACACAGGAAATCAGGCAATAGGAGAAAAACAAGAAAAGACAGAATTTATCAGAAATCTCCATGACTGATATAAATAAAGCAGCTATGTAGAAAATACTTAAAACAAGGAGAATGACTCCAGAAAGAATGGTATGCTTGGTAGTTTAACTCTGACCCAAAACTTTCTATTTATATTTTGCTAAAAGGGCATTATAAGCTACCTTCTGAATTTCTGTCTCTTCACCCAGAGTTTAGTGCAGCCCCCAGACCTCATCAGAGAAGTTTCTTTGTGTAGTGGGTTATGATTACCATGTAAATTCATCACTCATCAAAGAGTAGAGTGAGCATCTATAAATAGACAATTATATCATAGCCCCTTAAAATCTCAGGTGTCATTTGCAGAAGAAAGAAAGACCATAAGAACCAGAGGCTGGCGGGGTGGGGGCACTAAAGCCAAGCAGTGTCTTCTAGACATTGTGGATCTCGACACTCATGAATTCACAGGAGCTATGGCGGCATGCACACTGCCTGTACAAGGTGAAGCCAGTCAACATCCCAGCATGGAGTCAGGGGCAAATCCAAAGCTCCCAGCCCTGAGGAGTAATTGTCAATCAATGGCCTCTAGGGCAGGGAGAGCCAATTTTCTTTAAGGATGTGGCTTCTGGCAGGTCAAGCGCACTCTAGTGAATGGCCCCCACAATGAGTACAGAGGCAGCACAAATTTTACTCAATGGGTTATTAAACCTTCCCCTTTCTGAATGGAAATAGAGGAGAAGCGGATTGAGGGTGAGGGGACAGAATATGAGGAGAGGGAGGAGGGGGAGGAGGGGGAGCTGCCATTGGGATGTAAAATAAATGAATAAATTTAATTAATAATAATAAAAAAGAAGGGACAGAAAAGGAGGAGTAAGGGAGATAAAGAAAAGAGGAGTGGAGGGAAATTAGGAAGTGAATCTGTGAGGAGTTGAGGGAAGAGTAAGGAATGAGTAAGATCAAAATCATGAATTCTTATATGTTATAATTGTGTAGCTTTGTCTTCTTGTGGGATGCCTAACAGTGGGATCAGGGGCTGTCTCTGACTCTCTGCTTTTGGGGACCTTACTTCTCATACACATTTGCCTTGTCCAGGCTAAATAAATGGAGAGGTGCTTATTCTTACTGAAACTTGATATGACATATTTGTTGATATCCATGGGAGATTTGCCCTTTCCTGAACGGAAACACAGGAATGGATGGGAGTGGGAACAGAGGTGGATGGAGGGGAGAGACTAGAAGGGGAGGGAGAAGGGGAAACTGAGGCCAGGATTTAAAGTAAATAAGTAATAGAATAAATAAATACATTTATTTAAAAAACAATAAACTATTACGTGTATGTATATATACATGTAAACACACACACATGCTCAGTACTACCTTCACTTTCACTTCTGGTTCCTTGTCTCCCAGTATAATATAGATAAGGGCCAAAGACAAGAAGCTGTGCTTCCATCTTGTACTCTGGGGGCTTAGTCTTCAGTCAGTGTTCTTGGGTTGCTATAGCTAATTTTTCTTTGCTACCTATGGATATTCAATCACCTTGTTACTGTTATGTGCTCAGGAGGCTGAAATCTACAAATATCATCACATGACTTTAATAGTCTGGTGTTATTTGTATCAATAGGGGGTTAGAGGTAAGAGCACAGAACAGGTGGGCATTCATCACTCTTTACTTTGGGATACTATTTTCGAGACGCTTGCATTTCTTTATGGCCGCAGTTTTTCTCTGGGTCCCTGTTTGATGGGTTTAGCTTCCTCTAGAATTTCTGACATACATCACCCCTTCTTACTGTTAGGGACATGCCAGATAGCAGCCTTCTACTCCTGTGAATTTCTGGGTGGTACTTGATTCTGCTTATTCTGTGCATCTTCGATCATCTTAGTAAGAGATCATTTCTTGATTTGCCTTTGCTTAAATACTTTATGTTAATTCTCCTACAAGGACTGTAACTGTTAGGACCAAATCCTAAAGGTGAAAAATGGAAATCTGCCTTTTCTGGTCTTTGAGCTTGTAATTTGTATTATGTTAGGAGACAGGGAACCTGGAGTGAAGGAAGCACTTCTAGGTTTTAAGTACTTTTACATAGCTTTTTTATTCTCTTTTTAGCAATAACTGACCTGTGTGATCTATGTATATGCATACCAACTTGAGATAATGGGAGATTAGAATGACCATGTTGAAGTGAGGACTTCCTTATCTTTCTGGAAAGAACACTGGTAAATAATTACACCCTCAGACACCAGTATCAAAACTCATAGGTAAAGCAATCATATCATTTTCTAAAAATAGTAACATACCTTCTGATAAAAAGGAATAGGCTCAGAAACAAAAGACTGCTAGGACTTAAAACATAGCTCAGGACACTGGTCGATTCAGTGAGGATGAATGCTCCTGACTTGCGCAGATGAGAGTCTCTTGGCTATTCCCTAGTGCTCTGAAACATTTTCTCTAGTTGCAATAAGGAAGAGGAGCTTGGAAACAGACGCAAAGGACGCCCTTTGGCAGTGGGTGAAATTTACGGTAGCCTGGGTGAAACTGCTTTGAAACTCCAACATCGGTTAGAGTGAGAAGAGTCGACCTTAGAGCAAGAGCAGGAAGGAAGAGCTTTTGTACTGTTTTACACTGTCCAAGTATCACTCAGGCAAAAAGTCAGTCACGTTTCACCATGACCAGTGACACAGGTGAGGTTCTCAGTGAGCTGTAATAGGTAGTGGCAGATGAGAGTGACAGCAGAAATATTTGTGGTAGCTCAATGGCTTCTCATCCCTGGATCCTTACCAAGACCTGTTAGTTTGCTGGGTCTCATTTTCCTCACTTAGTCTGTGTTGTGTTTCTGTGACTTGTAATAAACATACTGATGAACACAATGAAGATCTGGGAAAATAATGAACATTACTTTGGGAATTGATCACTAGACTAATAATGAGCTCCTTAAATTGCCTTTATTTTGTTGGTAGAGTGGCTTTGCCTATGTGAACTGATTTTAATTTTTAAGTCATTTGTTAGTTTGTAAGAACTGCTAGACACATTCCCCTTGACAATTATTATCAAAAATACATGATATGTCTCAAAAATATACATGAAATTAGAACATTATTCCAATATTCTTAGGACTAGAGTGCTTTATGAGGTTTTTTAATTTATAATTTTCCTGAAGAGATGGAATTGCTTGTCTGTGAAAACTTTCAAATCTGTGCCTAAGGCTTCATTCTTTAATTCCAGGTCTTACAGTTGGTAACCGAATTCTGTCTTCCTGTGTGTCTAAACATTATGGCCTGAGTTTCTCCTTGCTGTAGCTATAACATTTTACTTGGTAGGACACTCAAGAACTCTATGATAGTCTAATGCTGCTCATCACAATTGGCTTTGTGTCTTTTGTGCATGTCATGCCTTACTAACCTTGTGTTGATTTTCATTCTTTCTCCTTCTACTTCCTCCTCTAATTCTGGCATTGGCTATTTTTATATTTCTGTATTATTAGCTATGAAATAAAATAAGCTTCCTCATTTTATGATGTCTGGTCTTGTATTCCAATAGAGAGTCTGATAAAGCAAAACATATTGACTCATTGTGACATACTGTCCCTGCTAAAGAAAGAAAGATATGGCACTTAGAATAAATTTTGATAAAAACTATCAGTTTGTTTACATATTTAGTTTATGAACTATATATGAATATTTATGATGCATAAAATATGCTCTTTAGGAACCCATCAATTAGATTTATATCTGATATCAGGCAAAATATTCAATCTATAAACTCATTCAATGAGTTATTAAGTAAAGTGTTAGTGAGGAATAATAGAATATTATTAGATTAATTAACCCCAAAGTTATTAGTTTGTCAGATTAAAATAAAGTTACAGTTAACGAAAGAAAAAAGAAAACTGTTGAATGATTTTTAAGTCCATGACTATGCCTACTTGGTATTGTTTTAGAATATGGTTGGTTAATAATACATTTTCTGTTCTGCAGGCTTATAAGAGAGGTGTTGAATTGTGTTTTTGTTTTTGTATGATTATAGTTCCCAATATTTCCATTCTTTCATGTAATCACATTTCCCAGGCAATCTGTTCATAGTCAGGAAAGGACACAAGTTGAATATTTGTGCTCATCAGGGTTTCCAAAGAAGCAGGGTCTATAAGTTTATGTGTGTATGTAGAGAATAAATTTATTGTAAGAATTGGCTGTCATGTTTCTCAGTATTGATGATGCAGAGAAGAACAAATAGTGTCTGTCGATGTTAGGGTTTCTATCGCGGTGAAAAGGCACCATGACCATGGCAACTCTTATAAATCAAAACATTTAATTGAGGTAGCTCACTTACAGTTTCAAAGCTTCAGTCCATTATCATCAGCATGGGGGGCATGTAGGCAGATGCAATCTTGAAGCTGAGAGTACTGCATCATGACTCAGAAGCAACAGGAAGTTGACTGTAACACTGAGGGAAGCTTGAGAAAAAGAGACATTAAAACCCACCCAAGGTAACACACTCCTTCCAAAAAGGTCACACCTCCTTATTGTGCCACTCCCTTTGGGGGCCATTTTCTTTCAAACCACTACACAGTCCCAGAACAAAGACAAGCAACAGGTAGATTTTTCAGTCTCCTGCAAAAATGCAAATGATTTTATCTTAAGGTGTTTAACTGATTGCATGAGGTTCACACACATTACAGAAGGAAATGCTTTATTCAAACTCTGTTGACTTCAGTGCTTATTTTACCCTAAATAATACAGCTATAGCTAAACTGGTATTGGACAATGTTTCTGGACACAGTAGCTATGTTGATGCAAGAATTAGCCATCCCAGGGATCATGAAGTTTTTATTTTGCCCATTCAAGTTGATTATGATTCTCTGTGCAGAACAGATGTTTAAATAGGACATTTCTCTGTCTGGTGCCTCCTAGGTTCTTCAAATGCCCAGCAGGAACAACTGGCCACATCATCCACAGACTATGTAAAGCATTCTCTCTGCTGGCCTGCCTCCCTCAGCTCCTGACTTTATTTCTACATTTAATTGTTGTAGCTCTGTCTTAAATGAAACCTAATCTCTACTTGACTAGCTTTTTCCTCGTTCAAGGATCATTGGGGACAGGCTTTTAAGTGTTTATATACTGCTTTCCTATTTCATTTGCTAGCATTTTAGCCATAGAAAGCATATGTGGAGTGAATTAGAGGCAAAATTTGCTCTCTCCTATTTCTGGCAAATTGCAAAAGAAGGGAGAGGGGCCAGGAGAAGGTTTTGGTCCCTGACAAAGAACCGAAGGGCCTTGGGATGACTAGGATGGAAATGGAGTGAGAGGAGGAACACAAGTGGCCTAACTAGGTCAGTCTCCCAACCACACAAGTTGGCTGGAGGATCCCTGGTGAGGACCAATCTGGGATCGGTTGCGTCTCACAGACAAGGAGAGAGAGGGACATAGAGGAGGTGTGGGCACCCAACAAGTAGCCAAAAGGCTGTGGGTTTTTGCCCAAATTAAAAAATCTAATTGATGAAGAGATTTATTTCAGATTAGTTTTGATTACTACATTGCTGAACATCTGTACATATCTTTTATATTAAAGTAAAATAGACTTATTAAAAACATTTTCATCACATGTGGATTGTTTGATCTATTTCTACAGATTGGATATATAGAATGTCAACAGCACCCACAAATAAATTTTAAGGGCAGAAAACAACTTATATACATTTCTGATGCTGTTTCATAAGCATAATTGTTAAATAAAATTATATTGGAAGAAAATAGATTAAAATATTCATAAGAGTCATTGCAATACAAAATGACCAAAGTATGTGTGTGTGTGTGTGCGTATATACTTGTACATTCTACCCTAAAAGTCTCACATTTGCTTGAAGATTGAATTTGATACCCTTTGTTAGCTACTAACAATGTATCCTACATATTCATTTTCACAATGTTCAAAAGGAATTCAGGAATTTATTGTGATATCTTTTATTAAAAACACCCATTCTTGTATTAATAACTACCTTTTTTTTACCAGCCAGTCAAAAAAGGTTGTCATATCGTTGAAATTCCTTGCAGGAACTCAATGTACAAAATGCCCTTGATATTTATTGGATTGCTTTGAATGCTAGGATCCTGTGTGAAAAGTCTTGAAATATACAGACCAAGCTTTCTTTTTCCTACCCAGGTAGAATTTAACAATACATCATCTGAACATGGTATGATGATTAAAGCAATTAAAGATTATTTTTTAAATGAACAGAATACCATCTAATCCATCAATAA
Organism: Bramus lutescens; assembly: GCA_001685075.1. Lineage (NCBI taxonomy): Eukaryota > Metazoa > Chordata > Mammalia > Rodentia > Cricetidae > Bramus > Bramus lutescens. Next base: position 121,015 of record LOEQ01003262.1, on the reverse strand, counting down.
TAACTAGTTGAAAATTACATTATATGAATAAGCCCTTGTAATCAATTGTTTAATCCAGTTATGCCAAAAATCCTTAAAAGAAAATTGATTTACAACTGCGTAAATTTTTATGCATACTTAAAGTATTTTCTTAAAAGTTTTTGTGTATCTATAAAATCAAGTGCTGGATTATGATTTTTTTTATTAATTTAAGCCCTTATAAATAGGAAGCAAAAATGAATCTGTAAATTGCCTATTAGGTAACAAGGCTGAAGGTACTCTGGGACAGTTATTAAATAATGTTTGGTGGCTTCTAGCTGGAAATAAAGAGAAAATGAGTAATTTGTGGCTTTAATATTTTTATGGAAAGTAAACAAATTGAATAAAGAGTGAGTGTTTATACATTATTACAAAATGTTTATAAGGCATTTTTATATTTCCTAGTCCCTTTTCTGTTATTGTAATTATACCATTTTACAGTTGAAGAGGCAGACCTTGCAGGATGTTGCAATTTTAAGACCTATGCTCTGTCTGTGTCACGATAAATGAGAATATTGTATTTAATTAGATAAATCCATTATTGTTTCATAGCATGGGAATGTGACAGACAACATGTGCATTAGGAAGGCTATAGAGACAGGGAAAGAAGAGAACAGTCCTTAAAGTTTCGAACTTTTTCTATGGATACATGTAGGTATGATGTTTACTAAATATAAGTCAAGGAACAGATACTCATGTTTAGGAAATCCTGAATTACTCATAAATTTCATTAAAAAAGAGAATGTAGAATAAACACTCCCATGTCAAATTGGTCTTGTAATTATTGCCTGTGATTTTTTTCTCACTTGCTACAGACAAGATGGAGCTTGCTTCTGTACAATGAACTTATAAATAGAATTTGTAAAATTTAGAAGTCTAATTTATTACTTTGGCTTAACCAGCTTGTAAAACTCCCTTTTTTGTTGTAGGAGACTGCTTGTTTGTTTCCTGGCCATCCAGACTCCCAAAACAACCATACAAAAACTGTATTAATTAAATCACTTCTTAGCCAATCACTATAGCATATTCCTAGCAAGTTTTTTCATATTAAATTAATCCATTTTTATTAGTCTGTGTATCACCATGAGGTTGTGGCTTACCAGGTAAAGTTCGGGTGTCTGTCTCTGGTGGGGCTACATGGCTTCTCCTTGATTCCACCTTATTTCTCCCAGCATTCAGTTTAGTTTTCCCCACCTAGCTCTATTCTGCTAAGCCACTGGCTGAAACAGCTTCTTTATTCATTAACCAATAAAAGCAACACATACACAAAAGGACTTCCCACACCACTTCCTTGCAATAGGTTCAGTTACTTCTAGTCCTGGAATACCATAGAACAATCTATTTTTCAAATTCAGCAACTTTCAACTAACTTAACAGGGTGGCCATGAGCAGCTCCATTCCATGCATTAGTGTATAACACATTCTTAAGGACATTAGATATTTTTTAACTTGTATGATACATTGTATTATTCAAAACTAAATGTTTTAATAAATTCATAGTATTAAAACATAAACTGTTTAAAAATTTCCCCACATAAACACAATAGGATTGTGAAATATACAGCAAAATCAATCAAACCTTTAAAATGTATAAGAAAGAAGCACATAAAGTATAAGACACTACTGCACACAATTAATATGTAAAATATGAGGCCTCACTGCAGGTGGCTAATGTTAATAAAAATTAATGTATTTTGCATAATTAAAAAATCACATCCTTTTTGGAAGGGAAACAGTATTTTTGTTCATTCATTTGTAGGTAGGTGAAATTTCTTTCAAAACATACCTTGGGATTAAACTGAGATTCAACTGTTATCTAAAAATACTTGAAAGAGAATAACTGTACAGGTTCTTAAGCTAAGATGTCAATACTGGCATGCAGGTATAGATTAATCAAATTATTTTAAAATATTTTACTGGAGTGGTCAACCCAAAACCCTGTGTTCCAATCTAGATACAGTTTGGGAATGCTAAGTGTCTCATAAAAAAGAAACAAGAACACTCCAATTCCCGGAGCTCTGACAAATATGAGTAAAATTATAGGTGAGAGTATAATGTCTCATCAACAATCCAGATTAACGCAACTGACACATTAACAATTGTAACAAAAGTTTTCTTTAAAATATGAGAACTGTATAGCAGGTATTTCAGAAAGACATTCAGTGTGAGCCCAGAGGAAAGACGCATGCACTCATGTCCTTTGAGTTTAGAGTACTTCCATTGTCAAAAGCTCTGCATGCTTGAAGGATAGAGTACATGTTTTTCTTGAGTTTCTGTTGATTCCTCCTAACCAGAGCCATCAGCAGTCTGAAGAGATCACACCACAACTGTCTGTTTTGTCCATTGGGGAGATTGCTGCGGATCATTCTAGGGGCCACGGATCTGTGCAGAGATGATGAGTGGGCAGCATCCTAAAAAACAGCAGCAATTCCTTGGCTGGGAGGAAGACAACCATCAAATCACCCAGCACTGAGATGTGTTTCTAACAGATCCAATTGAAACAATGAGAAAGGCCATTAGATTAAAAGAATAAAATATTTTGAATGCATTATTTCTGTTCAGGAAAATGTAATAATAGTAATTCCAAAATAAACCCTTCAGCCTTTCCACTTCCCCTTTCTAGTACTATTAAAAAATTAGCCATATGTTAAAATTGTAATTTTAGATCACGAAAAATTAAAGACCTTTTTCAATACCAGAACAGCATAAATACCAAAGTAACTTACAGAATAAAGCTATATTTATTCCCTTAGCTATAATTGGTTTCATCATTACTGTGCTTTGCATATTATATTTGAAATTGATTTCTCAAATCATACAGCATCCAAAGAATTTTGAGCAACAGATACGTCAAAAATAATAGGCTTGCAAATTTCAAATGACTGGAAACCTTTTTTAGTTCTCAGCCAATCAATGTAGAGATGACAGAACATCAACCACAGTCGTTCCTAAACATGAATTTATATCAGCATCTTCTAGCTGGCCATTTCAGGACAATATTTTGAGCCCATTCCAAGCATGTGATTAAAAATGATCTAGGTTTGAAAAAAATATGCATTTCCTAAAAGTTCACAGTTGGGGTAGATGTGACTTGACCATGGGTCCCATTTTGTGAAAAATTAGCACTCTGATGGACAAACAAAAGGAAGCTGAAAACCTTATTCCTGGAGAAAGATGGAAAATAAGAGTCAGCAATTTTCTGCACCTCCAGATATCTGAAACAATAGGCCAGGTACATGCCTTGATCTATGATGCAGAAAGCCATGGTAGCAGAATGGTGAAGAGTTGACAATTTGAGATGAGGTGAAATTAAGAAGTATTGATCTTTAATTTTTTTGTTTTACTTAAATTTTTTTTAAAACTTATTTTATAAACCTAGTGCCGTTTTCCCTCCCTACTTTCCTCGGGTCCCCTCCTTGCCATCTACCTCCTTCCACTCCTCCTCTGTCCTCTCTTCAGAAAGGGGCAGGCCTCCCATGAGCTTCAACAACGCAGAGCACATCAAGTTGATGTAGAGCAGAGGGCTGATCTCCAAAATATATAATGAGCTCAAGGAACTAGACAACAAAATACCATATAATTCAATTTAAAGAATGGGGGACAGATATAAACAGAGAATTCTCAACAGAAGAATCTCAAATGGCCAAAAGACATTTAAGGAATTGTTCAACATCTTCAGTCATCAGGGAAATGCAAATCAACAACACTCTGAGATCCTTTACACCTGTCAGAATGGCCAAAATCAGAAACACTGATGAAAGCTTATGCTGGAGAGGATTTGGAGTAAAGTAACACTCCACCACTGTTGGTGGGAGTTCAAACTTGTGTAGTCACTTTGGAAATCACTATGGCTGTTTCTCAAAAAAACTGTGAATCAGTCTACCTCAAGCCATGCCAATCCTATACCCAAAGAATGCTGAATCACACCACAATATCTTTAGATTTTTACAACGAGAAAGACTTTGATCTCTGGCACTTTGCAAATTATAAGGGAAGTTGAAGGGTCCCTGCCAGTCAGTGCTGCTTAAATAAAACAAAAGGGGGAAATCTCAGAGTACTCCACCTTTTTATAATCAGGAACCCTACAAAAATTATTTCTAGCTGGGCAGTGGTAGTGCGCCTTTAATCTCGGCACTCAGAAGGCAGAAGCCGGCAGATCTCTGGGAATTCAAGACTAGCTCTCTACAAGAGCTAGTTCAGGGACAGCTAGGGCTGTTACACAGAGAAATTCTGACTTGGGAAAAAATAATTCTATTGGGGAAAATCATGGCACTCTGTAGAGCAAGAAGGCACACAGAGGATGGGGACACAGCTTGCTTGCTATGTCATGATGGAAATTATTCTAAGAAATGTCTTACTATTAAGTCCTTAAACGGGGAACGTTGAAGCATCTACAGAAAGGACAGAGACACTAAGGGCCTTCCTCTCTCCATTGGCCGAAGAGGATCAGGACTATTTGTGTTTGAATGCAAGCAACGAAGCATAGTAGCAGGCATTCTAATGGAAAAGGCAAATTTGGGATTAACTTGCCTATAAGACTTTCTGGTATTATCTGTTAAAAAGAGAAAAATGACCCAATAAAACTAAGTAAAATGACATAGTGACAAGCTTTGGGACAAAATGAAAGGGTTTAGTCCTCAGCAATGAAAAGCATGTTTTGGTTTTGTTGTTTTATTTTGCTCTTGTGTGTTCTCCTCAATATTGTTCTCATGCCTTCATAGACAGTCATTTTCTCTATCTTGACTTTCTTTTTTCCTTTTCTTACTCGTCATTATAGTTGCACTTATTACCTAGTTAATAATGATTGCAGCTTTATTTCTGTAGAGTTTTTTTGTTTAATCTATAATTATTTTAACTTCTTTTCTATATCATATTATTATAACCATCTTGGTTGAACTTATAGTTGTTTTTGTACTTGAAATCCACTGCTTTGACTTTGAATTCCTGTTTTTGTTATTGTGGTCTTTGTTCCATCCTCTGAGTATTCATAGACTTTGAGAAATCAAGAGAAGGTTGGTGACTGCAAACATCTTTTTATAAAACTAGATGTACACCACCCCCAAGCTGTCCAAATTATATCAGGAAAGCACAGTGATATCAAAAGGAAAGTCAATGTGATCTCCCTAAAGTTATGGCTCTTTAATACCTACATCTGAGTTATTTGACAAAGTTGTAATGTCAGACACCAAAAATGTCTACTTCAAAGATGATTCAAGTAAATAGATAAATGAAGTAAAAAAAGATGTCAATTCAAAACCTACATGATAAATTCCTTAACTTTGATGAGAATTGTCAAAGTGATAGAAAATTTAAAATAATATAAGCAATGGGAAATTTAAAAAAATAGACTCAATAAATCAAAATTTAAAATTGCTAGAAATTGTCATCAATAATTAGACCAGATAAAAGAATTAAGAGCCACTAGAGTATGGCTATAAAGTTTGAAAACAGAAAATAAGTTTAAAATATTTTATAAATCATCTGAATATATAAGCATAAATAATAGATTTTATTGTTTTTCTTAATCTTAGAAATATGTTGATTCAATTATTCATAATATTTATTCAATTCTATGTCTATGAACTCTGTCCCACTCTCCTTAATAGTGACAGGAAATTGGGTGTTGGAGACAGGATTTATTGGTTAAGAGCAGTTTGTCACTCTTCCAGAAGATCTGGGTTCAGTTCTCGGAAGCATCAGGCAGATCACAAACCCCTGTAAATCGAGTTCCAAGGGATCCATTGCCTTCTTCTGGATTCCATGATCACTGCACTCACAGATGCTTAGGTATATGCACATACACATGCATATAAAATAAATAGACAAATCTTAAAAATGTGAAAGAAAGTGAATATTTCAGTATTGCTATTTTATCACATGTAAAAATTCAAATTATATTATAAAAATATAAAGTTGATATAAAAACATACAATCCTGGTATTAAACACAAGTGATACAAGGCATCTATAAAACCACTAGGGCTTTACAGAGAGAAATCTCGCTGTCATGAAACCAAACCCAAGATCACTGTGAGTAAACTATGTTCTTATTAAACAATACAATGTTAGTTTGATTACTAAATAAGTTATTAAAACAAGTATTACATATTCATATGCATGTATGCATATATTGTCTCTCCTGCATTGCCTATCTGCATCTATCTCATATATCCATCTACAAACCCATCAACCTGATATCTATCTATAAATCATATATCTATCCACTTCCTCTTGACTTAATGATTGGGATACTTTTCTGTTATATATTGTAAGTAAAAAGTACTGTAAGTTTGAGAGATAGAGGCTGCTAAGGTGGCTCAGCAGTTAAGTTTCTTGATGATCTTCAAGAGAACCAGAGTTCAGTTCAGAGAATTCATACTGGGTGACTCATAACTGCCTATAACCACAGCTCCAGGAGACTGATGCCATTTTCTGGCCCTCTAGGCACAAATGCACAGGTGGCATATATATACATGTACACATACCACATACACATACACATAATAATAAAGAAATCCTTTAATCAAAAATTAAAGGGTACTTAATAGTATACCCAATTTACTTAGCATCATTGTAAGCAGAAACTGTTCTTTCATTTCCTGGCTACGCAGGTCCAAATAATCACACAGAATCTATAGTAATTACAACAATTTTTGGCCTATTGCTTATATTCCTAACTCATTTTTATATCTTAAATTAACCCATTTCTATTGTTTTATATTTTACCATGAGACTTGTAGTATTTACCTCTTGCTTCTTGGGCAGCTACACAGTACCTGCCTCCTTTGGCAGCTTCATGGTGTCTCCCTGATTCTTCCGACTCTCTCTCTCTGTTCTGATTTCCTGTCTGGTTTTACTCTGCTAAGCCATGGACTAAGCTTTATTCATCAACTATGGTATAGGAGGCCCTTCTATATTTGTGTTGCTTTCATTGATTATTAAAGAAACTGCCTTGGCCTATTTGATAGGGTGGAACTCAGGTAGGTGGGGAAGACAGAACAGAATTCTGGGAGGAAGAAAGCAGAGAGTGGCAGATGCCATGAATCTCTGGCCTGAGACAGACTTAGATTAGAATCTCGCTGGCAAGCCACTGTCATGGGGTGATACACAGATTTAATAGAAATGGGTTAATCAAGATGTAAGAGTTAGTCAATAAGAGGCTAGAGCTAATGGGTCAGGCAGTAATTTGATTAATACAATTTCTGTGTGATTATTTCGGGTGTAAGCTAGCTGGGCGGCTGGGACAAACAAGAGGCTCCGCTCCTTATACTACACAACCAATAAAGCAACACAGATACAGAAAGACGTTCCACATCACATCATAGTTCAGCAAAATAATACACTGCACAGTGCTGATGGTTTACCTTCTCATTATATGGCTGACTTGGTGCTGTGGCTGCTGCTAATACCTCACATCTCAAGAGAGCATCTTACTACATATTTTTATCCCAGAAAAAAAGCAAAATTCGAAGTATGGTTTCTACTGATTGTTTACTTTTTTTTTTGCTCTCATATAATTAAAAATGTTGCATGTCAAAACAAGAGGAACATCATCTATATGATGTATGTGCTCATACATATACATGCACACATAAAAATAAATATACATATATATTAATACATACATATGATTAGAATAAACAATTGTTTCTGCAAATTAATTTGTTGTTTCTATTTTAAATTAGCTATTAAATGAGGGGTGAAGCTAAGACATTAAAAACACTTTATCATTACTATCACTTATGAATTTTCCTCGTGTTTTTTGTTTGTTTTTTGGTTTTTGTTTTTTGAGACAGGGTTTTCCTGTGAAACAGTCCTCCCTGTCTCGAACTCATTCTATAGACCAGGCTGGCCTTGAAGTCGTAGAGATATGCATGCCTCTGCATCACAGTTGCTGGGATAAAATGTGTATGCCAACCATCCTTGTTGAGTTTTTATTATTGAAATTCCTAATTTTGATAAATGTTAATTACTGTTTACATATTATTGACTATCATCATGAACATTCATAGATATATGCTTTTCAGTGTTTCATATCAACAGTGAATTCCTTATATAAGCTATATACTTGGCTTTGCTGCAGATTGGAAATATCTTCTCTTTCTTTATGTCATGGGAAGGATTAACTATCTTGTCACTGTGTGCTTAAAATATATAAATGTTTTAAGATTTTTATGCACACACATACCTTTCTTTCTATGTTCTTTATCTTCCTGGATTATTATAAATACTTGAAGAATATGCAAATATATATAAATCTTTAAATTTGGGTTTTTTGCTTGCTTAAACTAATAAATATAAATCAAATTTAGTTATTTTAAATTAATTATGACAGGCTTATCGACATTCATTTTGTTTGGCGAAGTATGCTATTTTGCTTCATTTTCTGTGACTAATGAAACCATATCACAGATTATTATCAAGAGAGGTTCATGTTTGCCTACAGTTCAGGAGGCACAAAAGCTGATGGGCTGTATGACAATGGCCTTTTACAGACATTGTTTGTAAGCAATGGAAAGCATCATATGTAAAGATGTAGAGAGCATGAATTGTTATCCTCCCCTCCCATCTTATAAAGTTACTAGGATTCAGCCATGATTACTAATGCCCAGTGTTTCAACCTCCATCCTAATGGCTAAACCTCATTCTAAATAGTTTCCAATTTTTCCACCTCTATCAAATAATGAGGGGAAGTTTCAACATTGATAGTAAAATACCTTCCATTGGAAATTGAGTCCCTACTTGAGTTTTGCAGGGACACACTCTTTCCAGTTATAGCAGACTACATCAGCTAAGTGTTTTTTAACCTCAGGTTGAATTCTGACTTCATCAAATAGCATTTGTGATCTGCAAACTGAATGTGATCAGTTGACCAGTTGCTTTGACTTTTTTCTATAAATAGAGACGATATTCATAGCCATCTGTCTCAGAGTTGCTATGAGGATTAACTAAGCTAACAAAATCATATGGTTAGTGTCAGTACTGAGACAAACAGGGCTTGAAATATAAGTTAAGTGTAAGCACAAAGTATCTCACTTCTCTGGAAAACAGTTCTCTTTTGTGAATATCACTTATTCTCGCCACATATTTCATTTTTCTCAATCTGTTGATTACTCAAATTGTTTTTCTAAGTCTGTAATTTTTCCTCTGATTTGAATTTTTACTGAATCCCAATTGCTGTTCAAGACTTCCTTTAAAGTTCTTAGTTTGGTGATTGTGAATTTCATTTGTATCTTCACATTCCAGCCTTCTTCCCCTTTGCGTGCTTGTTTTCATTTCAAAGCATCTGTATTCTCTAAAGTCCAATTTATTGCATGAATATTATATTGCTTCTATTTAAAATTACTTTAAATGACTGTTTCAACATGATGAAATTGAGCTAGTGCCTACCTAGAGCCTTCACCCCTGTAGACTAGTGTTTATATGGTACTGGAAGGTGCTCTGCATGCTACCAAAGGAGAAAGATCAACACCAACACAACTATAAACAACACAGTTTCTCTCCATTTGATTTGATGTGGCCAATCAGCTAACTGTATATTGCTTTTATTATGTTTATGGATATCCCTTGAGGTATAGGAGACAACTTTCTGAACAGAACACCAATATCACAGGCACTAATATCAACAATTAATAAATGGGACCTCATAAAATTGAACAAAGCAAAGAACACCATCAATAGGATAAAATTGCAGAGTACAGAACAGGAAAAGATCTTCACTAATCCCACATCTGACAGAGTTGATTTCCAAAAATATATAAATAACTCAAGAAACTAGATATAAACAATCCAAATAGTCCAATTAAAAATTAGATACATATCTAAACAGAATTCTCAAAAGAAGAATCTCAAATGATCAAGAAACCCATAAGAAGATGTTCAACATCCTTAACCATCAGGGAAATTCAAATCATAAAGGCCCTGAGACTCTATCTTGCGCTTGTAAGAATGGCTAAGTTCAAAAACCTAAGTGACAATTTATGCTGGAAAGGATGTAGAGCAAGAAAAATACTTGCCCAGTACTGGTGGAAATTACTTTGGAAGTCAACGTGACTGTTTCTCAGAAAACTGGGAATCAATCTACAATGAGACCTGGCTATACTACTCTTGGGCATATACCCAAAAGATTCTCAATCATACCACAGAAATACTTGCTCAACTCTGTTCATAGCAGCTTTATTTGTAATAGTCAGAACCTAGATACAACCTCGATGTTCTTCAACCAAGGAATGTCTAAAGAAAATATAGTACATTTATGCGATGGAGCATTACTCAGCTGTTAAAAACAAGTACACCAGGAAATCTGAAGGCAAATGGATGGAAACTGTGGTATAGGATGTCCTTCTGTCTATGTCTTGTTCTCACTGGTTAATAAAGAAACTGCCTTGGCCTGTTGGAAGGAGGCAGAGTTAGAGAGACGCCATGGATCCGCAGCCAGAGGTAGACGTGCTGATTTTTTGCCAGTAAGCCACTGCCACGTGGTGATACACAGATTAATAGAACCGGGTTAAATTAAAATATGAAAGTTAGCCAATAAGAAACTAGAGCTAATGGGCTGAGCAGTGCTTTAATTATACAGTTTCTGTGTAATTATTTCAGTTCTAGCTTAACTTCACTGATTGAAACATCTCACAGGCCTGGCTTTCTTTCCTGTTTTCTAAGTGCATTTTGATACGGCTTCCTAGTTCTCTAACTATCGGTGAAGAATTACATTTCTATGGTATTTTAAAAATTATAATATAGGAATTCTAAAAATCAAGTTTAGTCAAAAGAAATACAGTGCAAGTGACAAATGTCAGTCATGTATGAGATTCATGTTCCTGAATGTTTCTCAAATATATCTAACAAATATACTTAATATAAAACACATTTAGAGTACATTGTACTTTTTATGAATTCTTTTATATTTCACACATAGACTATATCTCAAGTTACCCACAGGTCAAGTGCTTAATGTCCACATTTGATAATAGCTACCATATTAGGTGGTGAAAATTAATAGCTTATTAAGGAAAGGAAAAGGAATTAATGTGCTAGAAACCAGGCAAGCTTCCTTTCCATCTGCGATACTGCTAATGTTTGCTTTCTGTTTTAAGAAATATATGCCCAAATTGATGAACGATTTTTTTCTGGAGATCAACACAGCTGAAAGAACTAAATGTACAACAAAGTGAAGTCAAATAAAATGATGAAGCAGCTTTCAAGGCTTTGTGGTTCTGCCCTTCTGGGGAGGATGTGTCTGAGGGTGAGCTCTACAGTGCCGAGGATCTGAGACTGGTTACATTCACCTGGCAACATCACATTGTGCTTTCCTGAAAGGGCTTGCCTTTCCTCAGTGTGCAGTCCCCACTCTAATTAGTTATGATTTCTTTTTGGTTCTGTCAGATAATTCATCAATACACCCACTTTCTAGGTCTGTTGTATTTGTTTTCATCAGTTGTTTAGTGAGTGGCTCCAAAGAAAACGAGGCTGACAAACAGCAACCGCTAATAAAATACTATCACTGGATCTTGAAAAACTCAGCAGTAACTCTTTAAAAAAAAAAAAAAAACAGAAAACTTACTGTAACCAAAGCAAGATAACTTGTGACTTCATGTTTCTATCAAATTTCATAACAATATACTGACAATGTTTGACAGACTCCTTTTCAAGCTAATTACATATGCTGCCTTTGTTTCAATTTGTAGATCATATGCTTCCCAACATTATCTGAGGGGGCTTATGTAACTGTCTTTTAATATCTTTTTCTTTTAAAAAAATTTAAACATCTTGTTCATCTTATATTCATTATGTTTCTCCATAGAGTAGTAATCTTTAGGATTTTTCTCAATAAAATGCATGAATATGCAGCAAAAGAGGCAATTAATTCAATGAATTAATCATGCCATTATGTTTAGGACTCAGCCTTGTTATATCAGTTCTTTGATGGGAACTACCATGGGGAGCAATCTATCTTATCTGTCACTGAGACAGATTTTATTGAAAATTAAAAGACTCCAACCTATAATAAAGCTAAAGATCAAGGACATGTCTAATAATATTTTATTCACATTGCAGCTGTGCTTTGGCCTTCAAATATTTTACCAGATTACTATTGTGCCATTTTAAATTATCAAAACCTATTTGAGGCTCAAGTCCCTGCAGAGAAACAACTCACAAATAGCAGTTTATGCTTTAGACTTTTGTTACCAAATGTTTAAAAGCAGGATATTTTCTTAATAACTACAGTGATGTGCTTGGCAAGGCGATCAAAAATGATGTCCTATAAAAATATGCAGCAGCACTTTTAGTGCCCATAAAACAAATGCAAAACTGTACTGGGTCTCAAATAAGAGGCCAGAGAAGATAACAGAGGTGTGATCTTGTTAGACAACACAAGCTTAATTTGCAACTCTGACATAACGGAAGAGTGTGCCCCAGAGAGTATTCTCCGGATTATCAATCTCATTTCTTCATGGTACAAGCTGTACAGAGAACTGAAAAATGCAGATGATGACAACTGGCTGTTTCCTTACATTTTAAATACAAGTTAATATCTCTTGAGAGTCACGGTGTTTCAGGATGGTGGATCAGTCATGAATTCAATGAATGCCACACAATTTGCTGAGCAGTTGACTGAATAAAACAGTATCTTTATTCCAAAGAGTTTAAAGCAGGTAAGGCAGGCAAACTGGACATATAGAGTAAAGTATGTTTCTTCACAGCCAAGCCAGTAATATTAGAAAGCTAGAGTAGCAGTACAATATTTCCTAAGTGTGTAGTAGCCTATTTTTATCTTCTTTCCATCTGAAATAGGAGCATGAAGAAATAATACAGAATGAATACCAACGTTCCCAAAAGGCATTAAAAAATCTTCCTAGCAGACACTCTATAACCTGAGTTTTAAAGAAGCAAGAGCGACCCACTTGAAACAATGGCAACAGTCAAAGCTTTAAATGCCCGGATGGACCGTGTCTAGAGATAAGAAATTGGGTATCAAACTAGAAATGAACAAATAAGTGACAGGAATAGTGTATGGGACAGGCTATTAGTGGAACATCCTGATCACTATATACAAACCAAAGACCTCATTAAAGAAAGGTATTGAGTTGACAATATGCAAATTCCAGCTTTAGAATTTTAGAGCAGTTAATTTTAGGTGTCAATTTGTCTGGGTTGTTACCTTGGGTGACTAGAAAATATCATTTCTGCATGTGTCTTGGGGGTCCACCTTTTCAGGAATCATGTTTAAGTGGTATTTCTTGCAGTTCCACTCAGCTTATTTGCTCATACTTGGAGGGAGGGGTGAGGATTAAGAAATAGGCAAGAGACAACAGATAGAGTCAGGAGGGCATCCAGTGGATACTGTGACCTGCCTCAAGTTTATTATTCAAAGTTCTTCTATACTCCAACCCAAAAGCAGGGAAGGCAAAAGACTTCCTTACCGTGATACAAAGAAAAACAAATTTCTTCCTCACATCTCCAAATGTCAAGCAACCACACCCTAAAGCAAAATATCCTTTTATCTAGGCAAAACATTCTGTAACCACCCTTTAGGTCAGAACATCCTGTCCGATAGCCTTGAAGGAGCAAGAATAGGTCTGAACTCTCTGACCTTTAGTCAAGGTGGAACAGATTCCCTTCTGTGGGCTCCTACAACTGTGAGACTGCTCCCACATCATATTCACGTTAAAACTACTGGAGCATCTATGTGCTCATTGAGGGCTAGAAAAGAACAAAAGTTTAGGGGAGTGATAATATGAACAAAGGGGTCAAGACCGTGATGGAGACACCCACTAAAACAGCTGACCTGAGCAAATGGGAGCTCACTGACTCTGGTCTGATAGTGGGAAACCAGCATAAGACCAAAATGGGCCCTCTGAATGTGGGTGACAGTTGTACGCCTGGGGCAGACTGTGGGGTCACTAGCAGTGAGACCTACTGCTTGTACTGGCTTTTTGGAACCCATTCTTTTTGAAGGGACACCTTGCTCAGCCTAGATATAGTGGGGAGGGCCTTGGACCTACCTCAAAGCAATGTGCTAGATTTTGTTGATTCCCCATGGGAAGTCTTACTGTCTCTGAGGAGTGGATGGTGGGTAGGGTGGGTGGAAAGATGGAGGGAGTGGGAGGAGGAGAGGGAGTGGAAACTTTTTTATTTAAAATGAGAAAAGATAGTTTTTAAAAATGAATATATTAAAAAAAACCAAAACCCCCAAATGTAAATATGAATATTCTCTCTCTCTCTCTCTCTCTCTCTCTCT
>LOEQ01003262.1:93394-106708 GCA_001685075.1 Bramus lutescens | reverse complement strand
CTCTCTCTCTCTCTCTGTGTGTGTGTCTTCCTGTTAGCATTCTGTCATTGGCCTTTCTGGTTTTCTGGTTTTTCACCTGTAGATGTCATATAATGGAGTTTATTGGTTTCTGAAGCTACATGAGCTAATTCTCACAGAAAATTCTCTCTTTATTTCTCTCTCTCTCTCCCATGTGTTGTCTCTTCTTTTCTGTCTTACTCATCCCCTTTCATCTTCTTCCACCTTGCCACCATATTTCCTCCTTCATTCATATATGCATATGCAATATATCTATCTATGTATCTGTGTATCTATAGCTTTATATCATCCATCTATCTATGTATCTATGTATCTATCTTTCTATTTTTTTTCCCAATCAGCTGCCTTTGGTTCTATTTCTCTGCAGCCTAACACTAAAGCATTTCATATAATCCTTACAAAGAGAATTTCTTGCATAATTTTCAAAAACAGATAGTAAATAGAGGAGTTTACTCTGAAGATGTTCCCAGAACTTCGCATACTAGGGTGAAAATCTTAACAAACGCAGTTTATTTTTATTACCTATTTGTTGGCTGCATTTTTCCTTTTTACTTCTGTGGTTAAAGATCTGTCAGAAACAAGTGATGGGAGGCAGGAATAGTTGTGTTCACAGTGTGAGAGTGATTCCGTCCATCACAGCAAGTAAAGCGGGGCGGAGCTGCCCAGTGTGTGGTGGCTTGAGTGAGTGGTGGCAGCTGTTTATGTTGTGACAGACGGAATACAGAGAGGGCAATGTGGAGCTAGGGGCAGGCATAACCTTCAGATGTCAACCCACAATGGTCCAGCCTTCATAAGAGCAGAGAAAACCAGGGCCCTAGCTTTTAAAGCATAAGCCCAAGGGGCACATTTCACATTCAAGCGAAATACTGGTGACCCTGAGGCAATCGTTATATCCTATGATCAAGTTGTTACAGGTGAGCTTGAAGGCCAAAAAGGAGAGAGAGTTGGCTTTAGAGTCAACAAAAGAGAAAGAGCATGCTGATTGGCAGGAAAATAATAATAGCATTTGTGTAAAGCAAATTTTATTTGACTTAAAAGATAGTTTTTATCTTGGTATACTGCCAGGGAAACATGATTGCTTACAGTTTAGAGAAGAATGAGGCTACTTGTATTTTGAGATTACATGTGTTCATGAAATCATGAGAAATCTACAGTTTAAAGATATGTTCTTTAAAAAAAAAGGCAAAGTATAATTTAAAAGTAGTTTGATATTTACCAGTAGCTAAGCACCTAGAGTGATTTCCCTATGTCAGTCTGCTGTCTCACTTCTGCTATGCGGTCAATGGATTATAGTATCTGCATCACTTGATAGACGACATTCAGAACCTGAAACTGTCTTAAGAAGATGAGTCTTAACGAGCATTAGTTTCCTGTATGCTGGGAGTACGATCTCCTTCATCTATATCTGGAATCTCTGTTTTAAGATACATGAGTGGTCAAATTTTACAAGAAGGCCTTTCTGTGACTGCATTTCATACTTTCTATCCTTCCCAGGCAAACCTTAATTAGACCATCATTACAATTGAGTTCTCATTACAGAGTGGTAACAGTTGCCTAGTAGCATCCACCCTTCCTTGGAACATCGCTTCAAGTCCTGTGATTCAGTACAATGAATCTCTTCTATTCTTTTAAATCAAGGGCTGTTTTACACGCTCCAATAGGCGGCATTCTTAGCTATGCCTGGAATCATGCTCAACTCTCTCGGTTCTTAACAGTGCAGAGTGTTGGCTGCAGTGCTCGAACATTCCCTGGGTCAATATCTGGCATGCTAATTTACTGTCTCCCATAGGATAATTTGCTGATTTGCCACAGCTATCTTGTTTATGACCATCTGCCACCTTGGTAGCATATTAGTAGAATTAATTTCTTGTCGGTACAGTCTGTCTTCTCTGGGAGATTTTCTGGAAGGGGGGCTCCTAACAATACTTTGCCTCTGAGGTAAGGAACTAGAATTAAGTCATCTGAACGTCAACTCCCACACATAGCTCAACTTGGGGCAATTTTAAGCACATTCTGTTGCCCTGAGCTGTTCTTTATATAGCTTCTCTGTCTTCATCTTTTCCTACTAACAGACAACAGGCTTGTAGGGATCCTGCAGATTTCCTATGCCAAATGAAGTTTTCGAACAGGGTTTTGCTATAAATAGGCTTATTACTTTTCTTCAGTCAAGTAATACTTCCTCCACAAATGGTAAGTTTTATATACAGTTTTTTTTTTTTGCAAAAAGCTTCTTATAATTTTAACCCATGAAAACCTTTTTCATTTTGTGGTTGTTCACAATTTATGCACACTCCAGTTCTCCTCCGTGTTCCTGAATACTCGTTTGTTTACCGCTCAGTAGCCAGTCCTGCATCCCAAGGCACTGGCTGTTTTGATGGTACGAAAAGTATTGAAGGCCTGAAAGGCTTTTACTCTCTTGCTGTTCTACGTCAGAGCACTGTGAACTGTACAGCATCTTTGTGGATTGATCCAACTGTGCATTTCTGGCAATGGATTGAAAGATTATCCCCAGCTTCTCACAGCCTGTGGTTTTACCATCAGCCACAGGACTGTTCCATGGCTCTATCTACAATAGGATTCTGTCCTCCAAGGGTTTCTTCTCAGAAGATAAAACAAAATGTGTATTTATGAATAGTCCCAATGTCTGGCAAGGAATTCCTGTAAAGGCTTTGATATACAAAGAAAGTTTTTGTCAATAGACAATTTTTTAAAAAATTCCTTTCTACATTTTAAGAATATTTTCTCGTTCATTACAATTACAAATACTGCTGTGTTTCTGTGTGGAATCTCTTAACAAGTAGAGCAAAGATAAGGGATTTAAAGTCTAGCTGACAAAACAAAAAATTCCTTCTGATTTTAAGTTGCTATTCAGGGTATTAGTACAATCAATATTATGTAACTATAATCTTTGCTCCATCATTCCTTCACCTTTCACCCAAGAACTTAACAGGCATTTAGAAGGATAAAACATTGGATGAAGTATTGGATAGTGACTTAGTCTGAGGTGCAGATGCAACTAACATCAAATTTTAAAGTAATCCATGACAAGCCCCATGTTATACCCATGATTAGATGGTTTCACCCCTTTCAAGATTTCACATAAGCCAGAAAACATCTGTTCTTTTTTTGTGAGGGTTGTTTTGTTTTTAATTTAGAATGTATATCTAGAGACCAGTGCTGTCTTGTCTGTATTCTGTCAATGGGGTAAACTCAAAGAACCTGTACAATAAAAATTCAATTTAATCATAAATATGCTCAGGAATACAGTAAGTTAATGCTCAGATGACAGGCTTTGAGGAAAACCAGGCTTGTTCTGTACTCATCATTACTGAAGAATTAAGAAGGGGAACATCCTGCCTTTGTTGATATAAGAGGCTAATAGATGACTTTTCTAAAATATTGTTTGTATGCTGACATGTCTGGGAGTCAGTCCCAAGATCACGGTTCCTCTGCATGTACTCACAACTCCTTCCAATGGTCCTTGTCCGAGTACAGAACTGAAAGGGGGCTGAGGGAGAACATTGAGAGATTATTTACGGTACATGCTTACCAAATGGGATGAAACTGGAGATGAGTTAGCAGAGGTCCACAAGCACTCAGGACCATGAGAGAGATTCACAGCGGCTAGACAGGTCATAGAAGAGTGATAGGAAAACCATCCTTTAACTCTTAGAAAGACATGGCTTGTGAGGCAGAGTCCTGCCCAGGTGAATACAGAAGAAGATTATAAGCTCCTGAATCGTATAAGACGATGAAGCAATGCCCACACTTAGATGGAAAACTGAGGAGGAACACTCCAAGGTATAGATACATGGAATATATCAAAATCAAGGGAAGGCAAAAGCACTGAAGGTATCCCATAGATACCTCAGTTTCATGCTTATAAGAGTGAAACAGGAACTTTGATCCTTGAGGAAGAGCCATAAAATTAAAGACCAGGGATAACTTGAGTAGCTTTTCATGTGTATCTATTTTTTTTTTGCTAAAATATTCTGCCACTATCCCATGTTTCTCATAGATTTTATTTTAAAACCACAAATGGATGTTGTATTTTATCAAAGGCCTTTTAATTCAAATTATCATGTAATTTTTGCTCTTGATTTCACTCATTTGGTGAATTACAGGTAGAGATTGATGTTCATTGAACTATTCTTGCATTCCTAGAATGAAGGCAACTTGATTATAGTGAATGGGTCTTTGAATGTGTTCTTGAATACGGTTTTCAATTATGTTATTGAGAAATTTTATGCCTTTATTAATCAATATACTTTATTAATCAATATTATCAATATACTTTTCTCTCTCTTTATATTGTTGGATCTTTATGATTTTGGTATCAGGATACCACTGGCTTCATGGAAAGACTGTGGAAGTGTCCTTTCTTTCATGTTTTACAAAATAATTTGAGTAGTTTTGGTTTCATTAATTGAAAGTCAGATAAAATATTGCTAAAATCAACTGTCCCTGGTTTTTTTTTCAATTGGGAGATTTTAAAATTACTGCTTTTGGCTATTATAGATCTGTTTAAATTATTTACTCCATTATAGCTTAAGTTTGATAGATAGTGCACGTCTAGAAGTTCATCAGTTTCTTTATGTTTTTTCCAACTTAGTAGAATAAAAATTTTTAGGTATACCCTTATAATTTGCAGAACTTTCCTCAGTGTCAGTGCAATGTTTCCCTTTTTCTCTCTGATTTTAATCAGAGTCTTATCTCTTTTTTATTTGATTAATGTGGATGCTTGCAAATTTGTGTTTATGTTTTCTTAGTTTCATTGATTCTTTTTATTTTTTATATTTGTATTTCTGTTGTATTAATTTCTGTCCTGAGCCTCATTACTAAACTCTATCTACTACTTTTGTTGTTGGTTTGTTCTTGATTTCTCCTACCATTTTCTTTCTCCTGTAAAGGCATGATTCACCGTTGTGTTTTGAAAGCATGTTTTGAAAGATGTCTTTCTATATACATTCTGTGACTTTGGAATTAGCCTTAATAATTCCAAATTTAATTCTATTATCATTCCCATCATCCTACATGGTATACTGAATTGGATAGCCTGCTGATTTCTTTGGTAGTCATAAGAAGTGACAAAAAAATGAAAAGGAAATTTCGCAAGAAGAAAGTTTAGCAGTGTAGAATACCCTTGACAGGCAATCAGTGAAGTGTGCACATGGGCTAGAGCATGAGGAGATAATTACTGGTTTAGGAGGAGGGATGACTAGAAAGCAGATGACATGGAATTTTTATCTTTACTTGAAATATGTATTTTATTTTTTTAACCATTTTTAATTCATATAGAAAAGTGAAATATCACTGACATTACTCAGAAGGTAAAATTATATTTTCACAGCAAGTCAGTATTCTTTGCTATACAGAATATTAAAATACACTGGCTGTCAGACTCATAAAGGGCCTGAGGGAGTGGAGTCTACATCAGGGACTGCATGCCTTATGGCTGAGAATGGGCATAGAGTATCCACAAGGGGAGGAGATGATGACAGCCTGTCTCAAAGACAAAGAAAAGATGATGCAGTTGATTGTAGATTTTAGGAAGATGAAGGTGTCCATAATGCTACCATCAAGACAAGCTAAAGTGTGTTGTTTATTTATAATCTCAGCAAAGGGGCAAGAGCAAGACCATTATGAATTTAAGAATAAACCTGGATAAATAGTAAAACAACATATCAAAACAAAACTGAAAGGGGAGAGAGAGAGAGAGAGAGAGAGAGAGAGAGAGAGAGAAAGCACCCAACAAATAAGGAGCTCAATAGTATTGCAGTAAACAAGTAAATACAAGGCGATTAATAAGAAGCCAACAGGGATTTATAAAGAGAGAGAAAGTCTGAGATATTAATTGGAATTGGAAGCGAACAGTAAACTTCTGTTAGTACTCACTCCTGCTTCTGTTTGGATTTATTGACACAGGTTCCTTTTCCTAACCCCTTTCTGCTGATAGGGCCTACAAGATACAGTGCCCCAATAACAAAGAGCACCAAAGGAACTGAATAAGACCTTCATTTCTAAGTACCATCTCAACTAAGAGAAATTGGATTCAATAGAAAGCTATTTCCTGCTAATGTTGATTCAGGAATACACAGATGAAGCTGAATATTGCACTGATAAATAGATGGACATGGAGGCACATACCAGTAATCCCATCACTTGGGAGGTAGAGGCTGGAAGGGAAGAAGTGCAATGCAAGTATTAGCTAAGCGAATCAAAAGGACAGCTTTGGGTACATAACGACACTGTCCCAAAACAGCAAGAGGGTAGAAGGAAGGTATATGTCGGGGAGATAGATATTTTCATTACACTGACCAAAACTGGGAAATGTAGATCATACACAATATGGTTTAAGTCTCAGGTAAATCCCAAATGCTTTTATGTTGAAGGCTACATTGCCAGCTTGTGGTGATATTAGCAGGTGATAGAAATTTTGGAGAAGGCAGTACAGTTGAATCTAATAGGTTACTGTGATGTAGAAATCTGGCAAACAAAAACCTACCCAAATGATCTAGATTAATAAAGCCAACTAAATGATGTGCCAGAGGCCAATTTGCTTCTTCATGTGCTGCACTGGAATTAACACATCACCTTCATTTTCCCTACCTTTTTCCCTCCTCCCTCCCTGCTGGCATCTCTCCTGCCCAGATGCTATTAAGTGACTCACTTTGCCCTCACCATATCCTTTCTGAAAGTGCAATCAAGGACACATTTTTTTTTCTTATTAGGTGGCTATCTCAGGTGTTCAGTCATGGTGACAAGATGCTCCTAGTACAAAAATGTATCCTTTAATGTAAGAATTGTGACTGAACCATCCATAAGTTTCAGAAGAGGAACTTATTTCTGTAAAGAGATGTAGAATCCCAAGGTATTGGAATTAGAACTTAGAATTAGAATTTGGAATTAGAAATTCTGGTAGGAATCTATAGCCCAGAAAGCTGTAAAGAATATGGACCATAGAATGTGGTCTTGTAGGACTAAGTGGTCATTTTGGATGGAAATGAAAATCTTTTGGGGGTTCTGAATAGGTCTCAATGTTAAATTCAAGAAAAGAACTTGATATATATCGTGTTTTGAGACTTCATGGGAGGCTGGGCTTAAAAGTAGTGGAATAATTGGCTAGACTGAAGAAACTACGAGGCAGCACATCTTATAGGAAGTTGCATGGGTGTTGCTGACTTCTCTAAGCCATGTTTACAGAGAGAGAGACTCTCTCTCTCTCTCTCTCTCTCTCTCTCTCTCTGTCTTAAGTCAAGTACAGCAGAAAGGTTGGAGAAACTTACAATTTTACCAGAAAAGAAACATGTAAAATTTGGCCAAGGACAGTGTATTTGATGAAGAGATTAATATTATTGAAAAGCGGTGGAGTGCCCTAGATTATGGAATCAGTAAGTTATATTCATGTATATTTGTGCTCATACACATGTAACAAATATAATCAAAGAAAAGCAGGCTATCGTATTGAAAGTTGGGGACATGGAGGAACTCTTCTAAGAAGAGTAGTTTGGAGGAGCTGAATGGAAAAAAGGTAGGGAGAGTGATATAATTCTATGTATGCTGTGCATATATTTTATTATCATTGGTTAATAAAAATCTGTTTGGCCTATGATAGGGCAGAATATATCTAGGTGGAAAACTAAACTGAATTCAGGGAAAAAGAAGGCAGAGTCAGGAAGACGTCATGTGAGTTCATGATTAATTACTTTCTTTGAGTGTCAATAAGACTCTGAACTTGGACAGTTTTGCA
Organism: Bramus lutescens; assembly: GCA_001685075.1. Taxonomy (NCBI): domain Eukaryota; kingdom Metazoa; phylum Chordata; class Mammalia; order Rodentia; family Cricetidae; genus Bramus; species Bramus lutescens. Next base: position 98,940 of record LOEQ01003262.1, on the reverse strand, counting down.
GTTGTAAAAATGTAAAATGTCAGCAGCTTAAGGACCCTTGGGAGACAGACTGAGTTGAGTTTGTATTACAGGACAGAGATGACTCTCAGTGGACCATGAACTGGATATTATTATTTGTACCATAAATTTCACCAAAGGTCGTATGTTGATGATGTGCTAACTCATGGATGGTATCTGAAGTTTTGGGAAGTGGGACCTAAGTGCAGGAATTAGGTCTATATGGGCATAACATTGGCTGACAAATTTTTCCCTCTGCAGATTTTTTTTTTAGATTTTTATTGAGCTCTACATTTTTCTCAGTCCCCTCCCTGCCTCTCCCCTCACCTTCAACCTCTCCCAAGGTCCCTATGCGCCCAATGGTAATTAAGCTGTTAGTCTATTCCCCATCATTTGTAGGTACTGATGCTTCCACCTGTTGCAGGATGAGACTCAGGACCACTCAGCACAAACAAAGGCTGAACTGAGAGTCTGCATTAAGCCTAGAGAGAAACACTTCTCACAGAGCAGTCTAAATGCATTTAACAGGAAGCTTTTAAAGGCAAAGAACACAAAACTACATCCTGGTTGGCAGCTGCAAGAGGAAGTCAAGCACACAAGCAGGTTCACAGAAGCCAAGAACATTAGCTGGGGCATTTCAACCCCAAGTTTCCAGGTCAGGGTTGGCTAATTTCCCAAGGGGCTTTTAATGGCAGGGGTAGGAAATGGGAGGGGTCAGTTCTGCTCTGTGGAAGCATCAGTACCTATAAATGATGGAGAATAGACTAACAGCTCAATTATCATTACTGGAAGAAGAGAGGGCCAAGCATTAACAAGGAATAATAAGGCATATGTGAAAATTTCAAAATTAGTATAAAATGATGTATAAAAACAAGCAAATAAACAATCTCAAAAATTTCAAAATTGGTATAAAATGATATATAAAACAAGCTAAACAATTAGAAATAGATTTCAAGAAGTTTTATTTAGGAATTTTTGTTGTCAAGACAAAACCTTATTATGGAAATCCAGGCTGATCTGAAATACATGGTCTTCCTTCCTGACTAATCCAAGTAATGGACTTATGAACATTTACTACCATGCCTGACTTTATTTATTCCTTTTACTTTCTTTAGGATAAAATATATTTGAGATACAATGAAAATAAATAATATGATGAAAGTTAATTATATATGATTTATTTAGTGAATATCATGGTTTGGGAGTCTGTAAAACTAAGGTGTGTTTGTGTGTGAGTGTGCAAGTGTGTCTCTCTGTGTGTGCATCTTTCCAAATTTTGGGTCTTGTGGTTAAAATTCTGTTTTAGTAATAGATGTTACTAGGACTAAAATGATATTCAGAAATTAGAAGCCGTGGCTTAGAGTTTCTCCTCAGACATCTAGAATTGAAAACTACATGTTCCAATGACTTATCACTGGAATAAAGTCATGTCTCCATTTTCACTATTTTGCTTAACAATTAACTGACTGATTCAACCAGAGTGGAAAAAATAGTTTTTTTCTCGGAAAAGCAAATATTAATGGACTGTACTAAACAATTCTTCTTGATACACAGTTCTAATTAATAACATGACGCATATTTCACCATATAGTGATCAAATCTGGGAAAATGTTTGAAACATTGACATTTATATCGTTGCTAAATTTACACAAAATGTGAGTAATATAGTCCCAATATGGACAAAGTTAGCTTAACGTGGAATTTATAAAAAAATATAGAAAGAATGGACAAATTAGAAAGAGAATTAGGACCTTACCATGGTGTAGAAAAATGAAACAAAATATAAAAGTGAATCATTTTCTGTGTATTGACACGAAGAAAAATTACATGAAAATTATGTTAAAAAATACAAATAAAAGCTAAGACAATTTAAAAGTGACTATTAGATGATGGCACAACCAAGCACTTCAGTTTCAAGAGAACTGTACTGTTAGTGCTTGCTTAGAATATCAGTGATGATTGAGTTATGCTTTCCACTGAAAATATGTAATACACACTGTGTGCAGTCATTTTACATCATTTTATTAAAGTGAGAAAAGCAACAGTGTTACAGAAATACTAACATATCAGTCTTTTACTTAAAATGAAAAACAAATATAACTTATATCCTAACATTAAGCTAAAATAATAATTGAAAGGTAAACCTAAACAGCTCAGCCTGCAGGTAAACATTGGTGTTATAAGGGGTTGTTCAACACCATACAGACATCTCTCTATGATGTTGGTACAACTGATTCTATGGAAATGAGATTGTCTTTGCATTAATTAAGCAGCTGCGGTTCCCTACATTGCATAAGCCAGCAGCAATCTGATATGGATAATAGAGGAAGGCCCCACAACAGCCCACCCTATCTGAGAAGTTTTTGGTGGGTGGGTGGTGGCTTCTGAGTGCAGGAGAGTCACTTTCTTCAGAGGAGTGGCCCTTGATAGGTTGCTGATGCTGTAGCAGATGACTCTATAGTCAAGAAAAATTAGACAGTACTAATTATAATCTACATGTTATTGAACAAAAAGGCAAGGACATGAAGTTGAAAGGAAAATGTGTGTAGATTGCCTGTGCTCCAGTCCATAATCCCACACCAAGCAAAAATGGGAAGAATTAATTTACTCAACGAGTTACTAAAGAAAATCTGAAAACCTGAAGCTGGGAAAAAGGTGTGTATTTGTGTGTGTGTGTGTGTGTGTTTGTGTGTGTGTGTTTGTGTGTGTGTGCAAATTCTGGAAAAGGATGAAGAATGAAGTCAGTGGTGGGTATATTTTAAAAATGTTGTATTTATGTACAAAATTGCCGCAGAATATATAATAAAACCAACTCACCCCCTTGCTACATTCAAGAAACACCTTACCATTAATGATAAATATTACTTCAGGGTAAGAAAGTGCAAAAATATATTTCAAACAAATGGATCTAGGAACAAAGGAGTGTAGTTAGATTAATATCTGTCAAAATAAACTTCAAACTAAAACTAATGAGGCGATAGGAAGGTCACTAGGTACTCATTAAAGAGTCAGTACACCAAGATAATATTAATTCTAAATACATGCATGCCAAACATAAGCATACCCAAATAAGTTAAAGATATACTATTGGAGTTAAAACCACAGAGCAACCTCAAAACAGTGATTGTGGTTGACTTCAATACCTCAATGACCAAAGTCAGGTCATATGTACAAAAACTAAACAGAGAAACATGAAGTTAAATGCTACCATGAATCAAATGGATCTAACAAATATCTACAGACTAGTCTACGTAAACATTAAAAAACACATATTCTTCTCAGTAACCTGTGGAGCTTTAGATTTATCATCTATTGGAACACAAAGCAAGTCTCGACACATAAGAAAATTGACCACAATGGAATAAAACTAGATTCTAACACCAATAAAACACTATAGAAAGTACACAATCAAATAAAGACTAAACAACATACTATTGAGTGAATATTGGGTCATGGGTGAGTAAAAGAGGAAATTAAAAAATTCCAAGGTTAAATTAAAATGAAAACCAACATAACAAAATCAATAAGACACAGTGAAGACAGTTCTAAAAGGAACATTTATAGCACTAAGTACCTACATAAAAAAATGAAAAACTTTAAGTTAGTAAGTTCATGATGTACTTGAAGGCTTTATAATATCATATGATATTATTCGTCTGTAAATGAAAGCAGGTTCATGAAATTTGCAGGTGTAGAAATGGACCTGGAAAACATTATACTAAGTGAAATAAGATAACCTAGACCCAGAAAGACTATGTTTTCTGTTATGTATGTTTTCTCTTTTATGTGGATCCTAGCTTCTAATTTTTGGCTTTTTGTGCTTAGCACAGAGCATGAATAGAAGTGAGAACACTAGAAAGAAGCCTGTGGGGAGCTCACATGAAGGGTGACAGAACAGTAGGTAATGGGCAAAATCTCAGTGCCGGGTGACATACTGCAGGTGGGGTGAAGGGCGGATGCGGGAATAGGGAAGAAATCGGGGAATTAGGGGTAGGATAACCTAAAGAAAAGACTTATGAAAACTAGTGTGCAAACCTCTTATCTCATAACCCAAATTTCAAAATATACCTATGAAAAGCAAAGAATCAATCCCATAACCCATGAAAATAACATCAACTGCCCAAATATGAATGAAATTGCCCTGCATGGATGAACAATTCTGCTCAGAAGTCATGGGTCATAAAAAATCCAGTGCAAGGCATGGGGTGCCTCTCTATGAGTAACTGATCAGGGAGGTTCCAGAGGTCTGCAAAACAGCACAGGGCTTTGCCCTGGCCCTTGCCATTGTTAATCACCATAATTACATGGTAAGACTCCAAATCTGAAGATACCACACAAGTGTGTTGCAGAGCAAAGGGGAATCAGTCCCAAGCAGAATGGGTAACTTCTTCCATCCTGGCCATCTTTCATAATGGTGGAAGGGTTGTGCAGGCCTCTTGAGAAGAAAAATACATCAATGGCCTTACCTAGCATGGGACTCTGCATGCTGCATCAACCTGCCTGCTAATACGTGCCTACTGTCGCAATAGTGGCATGCTTGTTATGGGCAAATAATGACTTTCTGATTGGATTAGAGAACTTCTTCACAGGAGGGAATTTCATGTCTAGTATGGTGTTTTGGGTCAGAAGCTTATGGCTGGAGAGGTTATACAGATTCTAAGGTATAACCTGCTATCATTATTTTGTTAATACTCATGCTGTCAAATTTCCTTCCAAATATTTATGTTTATATTCATAGATACAGTGTGTTCTTCACCTTGGTTAGAGAAGTTTCATTTTACAGTGTGCAGCGGTCAGTGGAGAGATGTATAATAGGTCACAGTACTGATAATCTAAGACTCAATGCTGAGCTCTAAACAGGCTGTCTGTAGGAATTCCCACCACTAAGGCTCAGGAAATACTGCAGAAGAAGAAGCTGAAAGAATGAAAGATCCCAAGTATGGAGGAGAGACTTAAACTACCGTATTCTGGACATGACATTGGTATCAAAATCAAGAGGTCCTCACAGCTATTGTTATTGGCACATGACATATGGAAGGTCAAGATGACAAGAAATTCCAACATAGTCAAGCCTCCAGGCTCTGTGCCTCACTGACAATATGTGGGAAGTAGATTCCTTCTTGGTGAGGGAAAATGATCCTCTTTTGAGGGTTTGCCCCTGATAAGTTTCCCACGCTCCATGGATGGCCCACAGTCATTCACATATGGGCAGCACTAACTGGACTTTAGTGGTTCATGAAAAAAAGACATGAAATTGGTAGAGGAATGTGTTGAGAGGGACATGGCATAGATGAAGGGATTAAAATTCTCAAAAAATAAGTCCTTTTTTTTAAAAATGGGATTTTAAATTAGTGGTTTCCAGACTACTGTCAAAGAGAAACTATGACTGGGCTTCAGTAAATCACACATTAATTGATTTAATGTTTTCCAGAGAACATCCTGAAGGGTGGTCATTCTAAATAAAAAGACCTCATCACACCTGTTGATGTAGGAGGGTCATCTGTCTATGTGTTACTTTCATTGGTTAATAAAGAAACTGCCTTGGCCTT